>SKCR01037938.1:0-88611 GCA_019454045.1 Zanthoxylum bungeanum | reverse complement strand
AGTTCAAGCAGCTCCTGCATAGACCCCCCGAAACAAGAAAATTCTAACGATTACATGGGTATTTTCTAATGCAAACCAAAATAAAATAAAAGTGGTTGAAGATGTATTTTGCAAGAAAAAACAGCATACCTCGTACGACATGTTGTCAACATCGAGCCTCCAATCCCTAAAGTGATCATGAGAGTCTACTCTTCCACCCATCAGCAAACTATTCTGCAGCATCATTATCTGCATCCAGCAAGCACCAACATAAGATGCATCTTAGAGACCAAGAACCACATAATCATACTTTAGATAGGGGGTGACGGAAACTGCCAATTTGCAGAGACAATCATCAACATATTTTCCTTGCAATTAATCTATATGTCTTTTGGTTCTTACTACATGAAATCAAAGCTCATTTTATCATTTTCCTTTTTGGTTGTTTTTTAAAACAATAAGTATATTTATAGTCATTGTTAATAATTTCTTAAGAAGTACAAGATACATAATGAAAAACTGAACAAAAAAACAACAGAACCACATCTTCATTTCACCCTCAATTTCTTCTCATTTCTCAAATAAAGATTTGAGCTTAGATAATTGAATAATCCAAATTACCCCAAATCTCATAGAAAGAGAGAACCAATTTTCACTGATGAAAGGGCAATAAATAATTATCAGCAGATTTCTCAAAAGAACACATTGTTCCTTCTTATCCATGTACAAGGAATATTCAATCGTCATTGCTATTTCTACAGACACAAAAGAAGTTAAAATGAAAAAGCATCAACATAATAAGTGTTTATTAGCCAAGCCACTTCTGTTTATCAAGACCGATAGAAAATGAATTTGGGGTATACTTCTCAGCTCACTGTAAGACAGGACACTGAGAACATGTCAAGGGCTTAACAGTCAAAAGTATGCATCTAATAACTCAATTCTATTTCCCAACACAACACAAGTCAGAAACTCTTCCATATTTGAGTATTAAATTATTAATGACTAGTGCTGTGTTGCGCAAACATTATCCCTAGGCAACTAACATGTACGCGACAAGAGGCTTTTTTTTCCCAAGAAGCCAAGATTTCTGCAGCTTCAAGGTCATAAGACTTCTTATTTGGGAACAAACCTAACAAATCTACTCAGACCACTTTAGAACAAAGAAGTAACAGGCAACACAACACATGGTTAACACCATATAAAATGGAAAGCCACATAATGCCTGCCAAACCAGTTACACAGATCATATACCAAAGAATCATTAATAACAACAAATTACTAAACCATCAAAATTATGTAGCAACATATTCTATTCAAATAAAAGAACGGTGGAGATAGAATCGACAAAATACACACCTCAGTGAGACCATCGGGAGAAGGATGTCGGACATGACGATAGTACCTAGGTCCAAAGACATCCAATTCAGGCCTTGCCGGTGCAAAGGGAGAGTCAAGATCCGGAAAAGGAAACTCAGGGTTCGCCGTCCGCCTCGCCAAACAAGAAGAACGCTGCCAAGATTTATGGTGCAGAGTAAAGCTTTTTGAAACAGGCTAAGAAAACAAGAAAAACTTTCAACTCTAGAGTCTAGACTGAAAATAAAAACAAACAAACAAACATATATAGAAGCAAAGAGAGTGTCACTCCCCAATTAAAATGCTAATAAAGTACCAATCAAAAGTTCCGTATTGCTAACCCCTAACTTATCTATGGGGTGGTCCACAAGGAATTAGTCCAAGTATTTGTGTTAGTAACCAAAGCAAAACAATACGTGCACGTACTTTGAAATAAAAAATAAATGATTGTAACTTCATTTTCCTACGAACAAACACTCAATAAGATATACTTTAAATCAAAACATACAAAAACACAAAGGCTATATTATCCCAAGAGGGGAAAAAAAGCAAACTGTGATGACTAACAGAAGAAAAAGAAGAGTGCAAATGAAAAACTAAGTGTGCTTCAAAGTTAAAATGGTCAGGAGCCACTGAGAGACCAGAAACAACAGTAGAAAAGTATTAGGGGTTAATGTAATTGGCCTCCCATGATTAATAGGGATTTTCTTTTTTATTCTCATGAAATACAACATTAAAATTACTAAAAATAAGGTAATTTCTTAGACTGAAATCTTGATGATAATGAAACATATTTTGGTAAATCATTCACAAAATCTATCAATGAAACCCAGATCAAGTACCTTATTACCAACTATTGTAAGATATAAAAGATTGAAAAAAAATCAGAACTTGTTTAACAAAAGCACACAAAAATTAATTTTTTTTTCCACTCATTAATTCAACCAAAAAAAAAAACCCCATTTCTTGTATCTTCATAAGTCACAAGTAGCTAAATTCAGCATCGACCCACACAAGGAAAAAGAATACAGATTGTAAATTACCTCTCTGTCCCTCTCTCTATCTCTATCTCTATCTCTTTCTCTTTCTCTTTCCCTCTGATGATTATCAATCTTTCCTCTGCCAGAAACAACATTCCTTCTCGTAGTAACAACACAATCCACAGAGCCAACCACTGCATCTGATGATGAAAACCCAATTCCCGGCCCACACCATACATCCTGACCAACCCCAAATGAACTCAAATTGTTACTGTTACTGCCCATATTCATCAAATCATTATTGTTACTGTTACTGCCCTTCTTGCAGTTGCTGCTCTTTTGTTTCTTTTTCTTCACTTTCTTGGCATCCCAGTCCGCAGATGAACGTATCGCAGCTGGTAAAGACACCTGCTGTGAGGCAGCCGCCGTGCAACCAAATCCCCTGAACGTGTTGTTGAGTTTCTTCTTTGGGGTTAATTTTGAACGTGTGGATTCAATTGATTCTTGTTGCTGGTGGCTCATTTCGTTTCTGGATCTCAGTTTTATTTGCTCTGCCATTGAATTTGAGCTCTCTCCAACAAGAACTGGCATCTTAGTGAGGTGGAGGTGGAGAGAAAAGAAAGAAAGAGCAGATTTCGATTAGCTTCAGAGGAGTTCTTTTTACCTTTTTTTTTTAATTAATAAAGTATATATTATATGTAATATAATTATTATTATTTAATTTTGGATTTGTTAGGTGAGTAATGAGTTCTGATTTTTGTCTTTTAACTGAAAAAATATTAAACAGCGGCAGCCTCATGACTTTTTTCAGAACCTTGGAATCTGTAAATTAGCTTTTACTTTTTTGGTTTCTTCTTTCTTTACTGCTTTTTTAAGCTAAGTTTAGATGCTTAATTAAATAAATATATGCTTATGCTTAATCTATCCAAACAAAAGTAGAAAGAGTTCAATAAATAAAATAGTTTGTATTATAAATGTTCCTGTCTTTAGTGTGTGTTACATTATTCCATTTGTCATAATTTTATAGGGTTACCTACGACAAATTTCAAATATCACTCTAAAAAAATTAGTACAAAAAATTTAAAATTTAAAATTTAAACGAGAAGTTAAGAATATGTATCATTCTTGTGAATTTGGTATGAGAAACATAAGAATGAAATATTATTTTTGTGACGATGGGTATTAATTAGTTTAATCAATAGGATTATGGGTGAGTGATGCTGTTTATATTTAAGGTGGGTGGTATTTATTTAAAATATATATATACACACAGAGAGACAAATGTAATGTAAAAGGGTAAAAAAAAAAAAAAAAGAAAAAAAAAGTTAGATTTGTTGGCAAGTGTTGATGCTAAATGAAAAGACCCCACAATCAAAATTATAAGGTAAAAAATCAACATTTGTGTTGGAATTACAATCACTGTAAAAGTGCAATCCATCCATAAGGCCAAAACAGTAGCAATCATGTGGTGGCAAAAGCAAATTACTAAGCTTTAATTTGACTCAAGGGGGAGGGGATGTCTTCCATGAAAAGCATCCAATTTATGGTGGGTGGGACCTTTTCTGAGTCATTTTGTTTTATCATGTGCATCTTTATTAAGTATCATTGCTTAAGTTTGTTTATTGATTATTTATCATCACTAATCCAATGTTTTTACTTTCAATAAATGGGTACACAATAGGATGATAATTTGGGTTATGATTCGTTTATTTATTCGATTCGATTCGCTTTAAAGTGAATATGGATTTGAAAAAATGGATTTATTTAATAAATTAGTCGATTCAATTCAATTCGATTATTAAACGAATCGAATATGAATTTAAACTCATTAATTCATTTAGGATTCGTTTTATTATTTTCTTGTACTATTTAATATTATTTTTCAATTATGATTCGAGAAATTGTGACTAATTATCATAGAAAAATAATATTGTCGATATTTAGTGAGGTATTTTTAGAAAATATATTAATTACATATTTTATATGTATATATTTATGAAAAATAATGTAAATAAATTATGATAAATTATATTATTGAATAATATCGTGACTAAACGAATATTCGTATTCTATTCGTTTAATAAATAAATCGAATGCGAACCATGATATTATGAATCATTTAATAAACGAATCGAATAAGAATCCATCACATTTTAATTTGATTCGTTTAAAATTCGATAAAAATTCAATTCGTTGATTCATTTTGAGACCTCTAATACCCATACAATTCTAATCTAATTAATAAAATTGATAAAGATCAATCCCCAAGTTTGATGTAATTATCATTGGCTGCTGTCGTTTGCTGACTATTATTGTCGAAGTTTTAAATATGGGTAAATATTAACCTATTCAAACTAAATCGACTTTTGGTTTTGTTTCATTGCAAAAAATTTAAATCCAGTTTGGTTTCTCACAAACCGACTCAAAGGACAGATTGAAATTCTTTCAAACGGATTGAAATCGAACAAATCCAATTAATGATTTGTCATTATTTTATTGGTTTCTGAAAAAAAAATACATAAAAGCTATTAATAGTTTTCAAATAACTAATTGTGAATGGCCTTAAATTTGTATTCACCGATTTTACACTAATGATGAGGTAGTAAGACCAGACCGGTTTTGTAATTTTTCTTGTTCATAAGTAGTTTTATGTGTGAAATAGGGTGAGCAAAATCGGTTTCGATCTGGTCCTATGTGGAACCGTAAGCTATCCGGAAAAAATCGATTCCTAACTAGGTGGAATCGAAACCTACCTAATTAAATAAAGTACCCTATTAATCGATTACAATTCGGCTCCACGAGAAACCAAAACCTATCCAATTAAATAGAGTACCATATAAATCGGTTCCGATCCGGTTCTGATTTACCCTATTTATTTTTTATTGTTAAACTTTGAAATTACAATTATTCTCATACTTGAATATTATTTAATATTTTTGACAACTGTCCATAAAATTGCATATTGCATAATAATGTTGACTCAAAACATAATATTCTTGTAGGAAGTGTCTGAGTTTTAATTGGGCTATTAAATTAGGTTTAAATTTTATTTTAATTTGGGTTATGAAATTTGGTTTAAATTAGGTTTTAAAATTGGTTATGAAATTGTGTATACATAGAGCTTTAATTTGGGTTACAAAATTGAGTTTTAAAACTGGTTATGAAATTGAGTTTAAATTGGGTTCTAATTTGGTTCCGAAATTGGTTCTAAATTTGATTCCCAAAACATGTTCGGTTCCTAAAACAGGTCCCGGTTCCGGTTCCAAATTTCGGTTCCCAAAACAGGTTCCAGTTATGGTTCCGAAATTTAGTTCCCAAACCAGGTTCTGGTTCCGGTTCCGGTTCCGTCCATGACAGAACCGGAACCAGATCGTTTAAATTTGGTTCTTCCATTTTAGAACCGGAATCGGTTCCGGTTTCAAACCCGAAAAACCGGTTTGGTTCCAATCGGTTTCGGTTCTACTCGAAACCTAGTGAATAGATATATTTTTATTCGTTACGAAAAACAAATAGTGTATGTATTATTTTATGTTGTTAGATGTTATCCTAACTAAGCTTGAATTTGGGATTTTCTATGTTTATATTCGAGCTTTTATGACCATATAATCATATCATTGTGATGTTTTTATATATGAATGAATTTCATCTTCAAAAAATTGATCCTAAATTTTTATTATTATAATATTCTACAATGATTAATAATCTCAAAATATATAAATGATATTGCGCTCCGAGAATATTAAGGTCCGCCCGGGCTCACCTATACACTAGCACACCTCATATTATAAAAGTAAAAATCCAGAAACTACAATAATATAATGGTAAAATTTTAGTAATAATGGTGTCAAATATGTAAATAGAACCAGATAGAATGATTAAAAAATTAAAGTAGCCGTAGTTAAAAAATAATAATAATTAAAAAATAAAGTTTATATCAATGATTCAATCTATCCATCCTGATTGAATCTATTCAAATAAAAACAATCACATAAATTTGGACTCAATTCAAATTAATATCTTTAGATTGATTTAAATTTGAAGTGCAAATCGATCCAAATCGATTTTATTCACTCCTAATTAAGTATTGTACTGTTAGAATATTTGTTGCTAAATTTACGCAATCATATAAATATTACTCTTGTTTGAGCAATAGTTCATCTAAAAACTCAAGAGCTCTTCTCCTGATTTTAATAATACTAGTAGATAGCGCGCATGATTCGCGACTCATCTTATTATTAAAGATAAATATGATTTATATCAAACGTAAAAAGAAAAATTAATTATTATCATACCTTTAATTAAAGTTATTCATACAATGTAATTTCTTTATCATTTTCTCAAATTAACAAATATGACTTTTAACTTATTATATTTTATAAATTTTTATTGACGTTTAATAAATCTTTTAGTGCAAGTATATATTTAACTAACTTACGTATATTTTTATAGTTAACTTAATATAACTTATAACTCTTGGACTTATATTAATAAATAAGTGGGAGTTAATAAATAATGTGAAAAATTAAACATTAATAATTCATTTGAAATAAACACATATTTAGTTAACAAACTTTCAATCATTAATAATATACGAAAACGAAGAATTTGAAAAATAAAAGGTTTGAAATTGAAGAATATGAAAAGTTGGAACATTAATAACTCATTTGAAATGATATTATTTAATTAACATATTTTTAATAATTAATAATTTTGAAAAATAAAAAATTTGAAGAAATAATGTGAAAAGTTATACATTAATAATTCATTTGAAATATTATCAATTCATATTAAATATTAATAATTTATACGCGCATACGTAGACAGCCTAAAAGATAAAAACGTCTACATTGACATCCTAGAAATAAAGGTGTTTCTCAATTTTTATATAATATATAAATTATTGTTTATGTATATATCTAGCATATAGACTATATGTATATATATATGTGCCAAATATCAACATATATTACTTTATATAATATAGTCCAATGTAAAGCAAGTTGTGAAGCACCTCCAAAATGTTTACAATGATAAGTTCAGTTATTATTTACAAATTATCTTTATTATCTTTATTTATATTTTATGGCACGTATCAACTCTCTCCTTTTTTTTGACCCAATATATAAACCAATCAACTTAATTTTTTTTCTTTAAAATTGGTGTGAAAAAAGATTGATTTCTGATTCTCATGATCAAATTAGAAAAATTATCATGACATGTTTATCATTTTTTTAAAAACAAACTTTCATATCCTGTCATTTCTCTGACTTTGAGATCATGACTGTTAAACATACTTATTGGAGCTCGTTGTGAAGAAAAAAATTGAATTGGAATCGATATTGGAATAAATTGTATTCAATTTTTTCATAATTTTCTATCAAAACATATGTGTACATGTATATATAATAAATGATTTAATATTTAATTACATATAATTTCTTATCCATAAATTATCAGATTAATTTGTAAAAAAATTTCTTCATATCACCAGCAATGAAGCCAAGACAAAAATATTTTATATTCCCTTTCAAGTTTCAACAAACAGGAACTTATAAAAATTTTTAAAAAAATAAAAAATAAAAACATTAGAACATTTCGATTTGCGAAAACTTGTTGAATCTAATGGCCCCCTAGTGTCCAGAAACTTATACAATAATTTTTCAGAAAGAACAAAAATAAAAAGCCAAACATCCAAAAATAAATTAATTGTAATTATAGTTAAAAAAATATATATATATATATAAAGAAAAAATACAAAATTTTTCTAATTAAAAAGAAATATTTAAAAAAGAAAAGAAAATTTAAAGCTCGCAAAACTTGAAGTTTGCAAAAGAAAATAAAAAAATTCGGACACAACCAATAAGAAGATTGATCTGTCACATAGAGAAGAGTGTTAATTAACAAACAAAACTTGTTTTACATATGTTTATTTTGACTAATTAAACCCATTAATTAAGCTGCATAAACAATATGTTTCAATGCTCTAATGGCCTATTAAATCATAATTAGTTTATGGTTATGAATGCTTAGAAAATACATTGCAATGCACCATGCCGACTCCCTCTCGAAATTTTTTCAACTGTTAGTATTAAGTAAATAATAAAATTATCTTTTTAAATTTAAAAATTACGAAATCTCTCTCTTAGAGAATCCACTGAGACATCATGTTAAAATTATTTTATTAATGCCTCAAGTGAACTTACATTAAAATATATTTATATCCACTTGTTCAATACTTTATAGACTATGATAGTAACAATAATTTTGTACCATAAATTACATATTCACTTTGTTTTAAAAAAAAATGAAAAATATCCATTAATATTAGGGGTGTCAAAACGAATAAACGAATCGAATTCGTGACGAATACTAAACGAATCGAATTGTAATGCACTAAATTCGAATTCGATTCGTTTATTAAACGAATCCTGATATTAAGATTCGGATTCGATTCGTTTAATAAACGAATATTCATATTCGATTCGTTTACATAAAATTAAACGAATCGAATCGAATTTAGTATTCGTTTAATAAACGAATATTCGCATCTGATTCGTTTACATGAAATTCGTCCAATTCGTTTACATACAATTCGTTTAATAAACCAACAAGATGATAATTTACACAAATAAAAAAAAACATATATATTAAATACACCACCAATTTTACACAAATTTTACAGACAATAGTACGAAGATTCAAGAATAATAACAAAGTTTCTATCCAGATTCAACCCACAATGTCCAGTCTCCAGTCTCTACCACCCATGGTATCCAACAAAGCCAAAACACCAAAATCCCAAAAAACTAATACCACAAATAATATAAAGGAAATCCCCAAAAGTTTAAAATTTTATGAAATTAAATTCCAACAAATAAAAGAACCCCTTTGCTTATTGTGCAATGCATGCAATGGCCTTCAATGGATTTGGTCTTGGACCTGTATATGAGCTTCTTCTTCTTAGAAGATAGGTTATCAATGGAGAGCACCATCAGTTAGCGAGACCTTCCTAGTTTTAGACACAATCATAGTGAAGTTGCCCTCAGTGCTAGGCGCGAATTCAGCTATGTAGTTGACATCCGAGCCCAAAACTCGAAGCTCCCAAACAAGAACACTTATCTGCAAAATCAAACATAAGTATTTGAGAGACGCTTCAATGTTTAATGAATAATAAAATAATAGAAGAGGGTAGTGAATGACATCTGCTAAAGATGAGTCGAATTAATAATAGAAGAAGAAGCCAAGCCATTTGGAGAAGAAACCGATATCTATTTGAGAGAGGCGACTGGTGAGGGAAAGTTTAGATTTATGTTAAGTTTAGGATTAAAATTTACTTTATATATACTTAAATGTCCTTCGTGTTTAACAAATATAATAAAAAAATATAAGAGTAAATTTGTAATATAATTAAACGGGTATTAAACGAATTCGATTCGGATTCGATTCGTTTATTAAACGAATAAACGAATTGATGAACTCAAATTCGGATTCGATTCGTTTATTAAACGAATCGAATCGAATTGACCCATTTATTGAACTAATCCATTTTTTCCAAATCTGTATTCGCTTTAAAGCGAATCGAATAGAACGAATAAGCGAATCTTGACCCAAATTGCCACCCCTAATTAATATTTCGATGGAGTTAGGATAAGAGTTATTTTTAGAAAGAAATCATATAATAAAAGTTATTTTTTATTTTTACAAGTGGTACTTTGAACTTGGAATTTATATTAAATTTTTGAATTGTTCTATCAAATTGATCACTCAATATCTTTGATCTTCACCCGGACTCGATGAACAAAAAAACAAATGAAATCACTTGTTTTAAATGAATAAGACTAATTAAGAGAATAATCGAGTTAATTAGATGGATCAAGCACATAACAAAATCATTAATTGTAGCATGTAATATTAATTTGTAAATGAATCATTGGTAGCCAAGTTGCATAGGATTTGCTAAGCACCATCATTTATAGTGTATTGACTTTGTTAATTTTGAATTAATAATAAGGTAGTGGATAAGGACGTGGAAATTTTATTTGAAGTTATTTTTATTGCTTAATCATAGTGGTGGGTGAGTACGAAAATTAAACGACCTCATCTTTTTATTACTATTAATACTATCACATTGCTTTATGTTACTATTTATAATGTGACTTTGGATTTGTAAGTCCATATTTGTATGTAATTAACATGTAAAAGCTTGTCATGTAATTATATGTAATGTCCAAAATAAGATTAAAGGCATTCAAATTAACAACTTTGATACTAATCTCTTGAATCATTAGATTAATATATTTCAATCATTAAAAATATATTTGAGTTTTTTTTTTTTTTTTAAAAAAAATAAGACGCAGGAAAACTGAAGTATTTTTTTTTAATTCTTAACTTTTCACTATTCAAGGATCAAGTGATCAATTAAATAAAACTGTTTGAAAATTATTCTCTCAAAATTCTTAAGAACTGAAGACTAAATGAGTATACATAAAAATAGAAATGAAGTTGTTTTTAGGGTTTTTTTCATGACCTAACCAAGGCCACTACTATGGTACCTCAAGAGTATCAAATATCGTTAGGTGCAAACATGTTATTTGAACATTAAACATGCAACTTAAAATATTAAACATGCAAACTCTATCAATAAATATGAAACTTTTGAAAACATGAAACTAGTTTCATGTTTATTAGTAGAGCTTACATATTTAATTATTTAAGTTGCATATTCAATTATAAAAATAATATATTTATACCCCAAATGTATTTGATACCTTTGGGATACGATAGATGTGGCCCCTAACCAAGGCTCTCTTTTTTATTTTAATCAATTTAAATAAACGATAAATAAAGAACATTTTAAGTGGCACCTCTCAAGTTCCCTTGATGAGAAAAGGGTTCCCTTGTTTGAGCATTTTGACCAGCAAAATGTTTTAATTTCTTCTTTATATATATACACACACAAACACATACATACTTTTGAGAGCAAACGCCACATTGAAAATAACTTTAATTTAAAAAAAAAAAAAAAAAAAAAAAAAAAAAAAAAAAGGAGGAATCTGAATTGTATTTTTCTCTGTGGAACAAAGCCGATGGTACTTTTACTTTGCTTCCACCCATTTCCATTACTTTCTTGATTTGCTTTACTTTTTTAAAAAATTGTTTAGGAGCTTTAATTCGTCTGTGTTAAGAAATTGTACTAATCTACGCTTTAAAAAAGCAAAAAGATTTTCTCTATTAGCAAATTAAAATTTATATTATAATGTGTGGATATTTTATAATTAAATATCTATCAAAATATTTTATTTAGTTTCGTGACATCGCAGTCTAAATATTTTATACCATGATTAAACCGAATTTATTTTAAAATATATGAAACAGAAAATTACAAATATTACATTACAAATAGTGCAATAATAAATCCATGTATGTATAGACACTTTATGTCCCCAAAAAAAAGCTTAAATTTGTTTTGGAGGAGGCAATATAATGAAGGCTAAAACTTTATCCCATAATATATATGCTTCAATTGCATATTTTTTAAAATATTAAATTAATTATTTTGTTTGTGTCCCAATAATCAAAGTTATGCAATTCACTAAACAGGATGATTGTTTGTCTCTTAGCAATATCATAAAATGATCTGCTGTCAACACTCAACCAATTAGAGCAAATGAGTCCCCATTAAGTCCCACATAATTATTCTTATGGGAATCCCACTCACTTAATTTGGAATTTCAAAAATTTTTAATGCATTAATTTTCTGAATCTAAATAATGTCTTTTGATTTGTTAATGATATTTAAAAAAAATAATAATAAATGTAAGAATTTAAATAGAAAACTCTCTTTTGTCCATGTATACTTTTAGATTATAAATTAATTTTGGGTCATACTAACAAGTGTCTTTAGGACACTCATTAATAATTCATTTAAAGAAAATTTTGACATTATTTTATGGGGAATGAAAAAATGTCAAAAATTAATGATTTTTTTTACTTTTTCCCATCGAAATTTTCATTCAATGAATTTTTAACAAATACCCTAAGAATACTCGTTAGTATTTCCCTTTAATTTTTATAGAGTTGCAATTCTGTCACATTATATAGAATATATTTCTTAAAACAATTAGTATATATAATTAACAATGTGATATTATCAATATTCTTTCGGTGAAAGTGTGTATAATATATATATATATAACTAAAATAGGAATCAAGTTGTTTTTTTTTTTTAAAATGAGAAAAAAAGTAAAGTTGATAACAAATATTCATAAATTTGTAAAACAGCAAAGCACATGCAATATAATTAAAGACTGAAAATGAGTTTCAAAAGGATGGACCCCTAGAAATGTTTAATGGGACTCATGTTTTGTAATACAAATGGAGAATTATTGGCTTTATAAGACTATAGAGTCAAAGAATAATTCTAATAAATGAAAATGATTTTATATCATATCTATGTTGGTGAGTGTCTTGTTAGTTTCTAAGTAACAACAAAAAAATTGCTGGATGATTGAAGAATCAAGACTGTGACCACTCACTATTCGAACCACAACATGTGAAACAAAACAATTTATTTTATAATTAACATGTTAAAATTATTTTTATAAAAAAAAAAAAAAAAAAAAAAAAAAAAAAAAAAAAAAAAAAAAGATTCACTTCTAAATTTCTATATTTATTGGCCAAATACACAAAAATTAGATCAAAATACCACGTCCTTCTCCAATAGCTTCTTTCTCTCTTTCTTGTGCAGCGCTGCAACACAAGTTGCTGCGGTTGCACCAAATGTTGTTGTATCGAAATTGCAACGGCAGCTTGCTGTACATTGTAGATGCTAAATTCCACCTTCGGCATACAATCGAGAATTTGTATGTTGTGGGCACTAGCAGTCCGGTGGAATAAAGACAAAGTGAACGTAGAGTAACTACTCATTGGTATGGTGGATGTCGTAGACACTCAACCGTTCAACTCAGTGATGATGATGAGCATAAAGAAAAGGGAAGTGTAAGGTTACCTTGATCTTTGTGGGTTGCCGTGAGAGCGGTAGACTGATGTTTATGGAGTAATATACGCTTTGAGAACTCGAGTGTGAGAGTCAAAGCTCGAATGAATTTTTTTTTGGATCTCCTCTCATTTTATATGTTGTGAAGTAGCTTTTTAGTCGGTTTAGGACGCTTTAAAAGAGTTGTATTCCAATCTTATTTAGGAAAGGGTGGTAGAGTAAATTAGGAGTGTCTAGAAATCCGGAATTAAGCGTAATCTCTATTGCACTTGGATTATACCACCATGTTTGTAGATAGTTTATCTTGATACAAATACTTAATTTCCTTTTAATGAGGAACTAATGCGTACATTGACCGATAATATCGAATGAGACATTATATAATACATGGTTGTTGACTGGCACAACAAATAGCACGATTAGGGTTTGCTGGAGCAATTTTGAGTTGTGTGGGCTCTTGGAAGCCTTTAGGCTGTTTGGGTCTTTATCACTTAGGGGATTTATATATATATATGTAAACCATAGGCTTTTTTGTTACTTCTTAGATATGGGCTAAGTTTACTGCCCTTTATTTTTTTTGTCAATGGGTACACTTTGTGAGACAAAGTTCCCTATTAGATATGAGATGAGTTTATTTTCCTTTATTTTTCATTCTCAGTAGGTGTACTTTGTGAGATAAATTTCTTTAGCTATTTTCTTATCAGAATACACGTAGTAGAGGGAATCACTTAGCAGTTTATTATGTAATTCATACACAGAAAATCATAACAATTCCAAACAATCGATCACATTGATTACTTGGACATTATTTTCACCCTCTTCAGCCACAAGAGGTTTTGGGTCAAAAACTTCGCAAGGTCCAAGAATATCCTCTACTGCCAATGTTTGAAATTCTATCCATTGAATTTCTCAGGTTTCTCAGTAGCTGAAACATGAATCACAACATATTTCTAAACCTGAAGAGGAGGAGCCACTGTCTCGGCAGGACTAGTTTGTTGATTGCCAACGTTTGCCATTGTAAAATGAGTCTGTTTTAAGATTGATAAAAAAGTGAAATCCGAAGGTGAAAATTGTCAAGTCTTGTGTATCACAGTCTTTTTAAATAGATTTCCTAAGTTAAAACGGAAATTGGTAATTTTAGAGCACTGTCAAATTACCTCAACGAACTTGGGTTGTGGGTAGAACTGGAACTGAAGAAACTGAAACAAATGAAACCTTTTGATTGTTGTTTTTACGAAAATAACAAAATTGATAAGTGTCATTGTTTTTGTTGTTGTGTGTGTTGATAAAATTAAGAGAAGCCTCTTTCAATTCATAACAGCAAGTGGATTAATTCTCTGTTGAAACCTGTATTCAATAGAGACGTCATGGGTTGTTACCTATTGTTACAGTAGATGAAATGTTAGCAAAAAATTAAAAGAAAATTAGCAAAACTAAAGCTAACCCGAGCCTAGTTTGATTTGGGCCACATTCGTGTACGCAAGACGTGTGGATGTAGATTAACTCAAGGCAAACCTCGAATCGGGCTGTGATTTGCACTCGCCTGTAGGCGCAAGAGAGCCTTTATACAAAGCTTCTTACAACTCTATAACTAAACAACTATATATAAACCCTTCTAGTCTTAGTACTTCTTGAACGTGGGGTAAGTTTAATTTTCTTTCTCAATTAGTGCACTTTGTGGGATATATTTTTATTCACCCGAATATCATTTTGAGCGTATCAATAAATCATTTCGAAACACTCACTGACAATCCGAATTACTTATGCTCTCTCATTCTCATAAGTGAATCCCACTTAAAATTATGCTTCAAAATAGCAAAAAAAAAATACATATTTTTTCATATTTCCCAATAGATTATCGGGCGCCTATTTAAGTACACATTGGGTCTTTGGACGTCTGTTTAGACATTCAGTGCAGCAGAGTTATGCCAACATGAAGTTTGTACATCGGCGACCAAGCAGCACCAACGCTTCATACAGGGGAAGAAAGATAGAGCAGCTATTGGGGAGAGAGTGTATTTTGGTCCCCAAAAATTTATTTTGTCAATAAAAATATAATTTTAAAATTAGGTCATTTTTTTATCAGCAAAAAAAATTGGGCTAGTTTTGTAAATTTCCCAAATTATTACTAAATTCAGTAGTTCAAATTTGTAGATCTAACATGGTAACATCTCTTCAAGTATAAGATAGGACTTATTCATTTAATTTTGAAGGGGTTGAATTAATAATCAATGCATGATACAGTGGGAGTATTATGTGATACTTTTGTTGAATATGATTTGCTTTACTTGCTCTCAAGAAGCAAAACAGCTGGAATAAAGAGACTGCAAAAGTATTGATTACAACTTAAGAAGCAAGCAACAAACCGTGCTTAAACGTTACCATCAATTGCGGATGAATTAATGGAGGAGAGCTGCCTAAATTGAATCACAATTCGACTCAAATTAACAATTATTTTCTGGATATTGTCAACAATCCAATGAATTTTTTTGGCATTAGAAGACTTCTTTAACACCAAATTTACAATATTAAGATCATCTGATTCAATGATTAAAGGCAGCAAATTGCCCTTCACTGTATGATTAATTGCTCCCATTATAGCTTTCGCTTCTGCTTGCTCCACATCTTTCATCAAATGGCCAATCTGTAATGCAGTAGCTGTAAGAGTTTGTATATCAAATAGTGATAGAGTCTCACATCTAAAATGTATAAGGAATGTGAAAGGTTTATAAGTGGTCTCTAAACAATTATATTAAATTGTTGATAAGGCTTGGGCTTGGGCTTGGGCTTGGGCTTGGATGCATGGCTTGGATGTATGGTTGGCATGATAATTAATATTTAATTAATATATATTAATTAGCCTCCCTGAAAGAACATAACCCTACTGAAAAGTCATCAAGTTCAACTGTTTCTAACTGTCTATTTAAATAGAACAGTATGCATTTGAAGATACATATTTTGGATGAAAAACGTTGAGATTAGATATATGCGATTTGGAAAAACGAAATACAAAAGATATTGAATAGATTAAAGGCAGCAAATTGCCCTTCACTGTATGATTAATTGCTCCCATTATAGCTTTCGCTTCTGCTTGCTCCACATTTTTCGTCAAATGGCCAATCTGTAATGCAGTAGCAACAACTTTCCCTCCATTGTTTCTGTATAAAACTCCTATTGATTGACTTTTGGTGGTTTTGGTCCAATGATTCATCTACATTAGCCTTAAACCGGATTCCATAGGGAGGGCACCACTTTAAGTTTTCAAGATTGTCTACACTGTCCTTGCTCATTTCTCCAATATAATGCAGTAAGCCATATGAACTAAGGCTTTGCTTATACAAGTACATGATCTGGATTAGATGAAACCCTTGGAACAGCTCCTTGTTTCTAGATCCCCACCAGGACCAAACATCACCCTAAGAGAGGTAGCTTCTTTATTTTGTCAAACTGGTACCACAATATCTGATTAAATTCCCCACACTATTGCCGGTGTGCTGATTGACTAATTCTGCAAAAAATGGAGGAAGCTTCCCAAATTTTCTTGGATGTCTTGCAAAGAAATAAGGCATGGGATGTTGTTTCTACTCCTCTCAGGAACCTCTGGCATGTGTTATCAGTCGGAACCTTCTTTGACTTCAGCTTTTCTGCTATAGGAAGAATGCTTGAGGCAGCTTTCAATAGAAAATTTCTTATTTTATCAGGAAGTTCCAAGTGTCAAATCTCACTCCACAAATCTTCTCCATTTTTGTGAACATGAAGTCCCCTCTTAACCCTACCTTGCATTCCAAGATGACAAGCACTTTTAATAGAAAATTTGACTCTTTGGTCATAATGCCAACACATCTTATTTTCCACGAGGCTTCTGGGTAGAGGGATTTTCAAGATTTCTTCTCCCTCCATCCATCCATAGGATGAAAATGCTGCTCCAAAAAGTCTGTGTTCCGCTTCCACCTGATGCTTGTTGTTAACAACTCTGACACTTTAATACTCCAAGGCAGTGAAGGTTGTCGAATTTAAAAGGCCTTAATACTCCAAGGCAGTGAAGGTTGTTGAATTTAAAAGGCCTATGAATCCAGTTACTGGTATAAACTAAGACTTGTTTGTAGTAAATTCTTCAAATATTAAGTTTGGATGGAGGAGGGACATGTCTCTTGGATGGTATCCTATAGGGACATGTTCTCCAATTTAGAAGAACACTCCTAAGCTCCAAATGGTTCATAGAAGGGGTAAAACCCTTAGGAGGGTTACACCCCAAACCAAAAGGTACCCTTTTCCATGTTTATTTAAAGGGCTTCTAAAGTTCATGTTGGAAAATGCTTATGAGTAAGCATTTTGAGGCACAATTTCAAGCATGGTCCACTTCGTGTTAGTGGTTGTTATTGAATGATTCGGATACTCCTCCGTGTGTAGTTCGAAATGGTATATTCATATGCTTAAAATGGTGCTTGGGTGAATGAGAAATTATTGCTCAAAGTTCACCCATTGGTGTTGGAAAATAAAGAGAAATGTGCTTGTCCCACATGGGAAAGCTAATAGAGAGTAGTTATGTTTATATATGATTGCTCATATGTAGATGGGTAAGAGTTATAAGGATAGAGACTCTCTCTACGTGCGCGCGCAGGGGGGGTGCAAATCAAAATCCGATCAGGCTGACTAGTGTGCACCCGCGCGTCCTGCGTACACGAATGCCGGAAAAAATGGTATGGGCCCGGCCCAGCCAATTTTTGCTAGTCTCTTTGTTTTCCAAACCTTTTGAAGTTCCATAACAGTTAATTAATTCTATTAATTAATTTGGTTACTTCAAACGAAAGGTCTCTCATTAATGAGATTTAAATGACATATTTATTTTCCTTCTATATATAGAGCTCTGTGTTTTCGTTTTTGATATAGAAAGAATACACAAAAACACTTGGTACTTTTGCCTCGGTTTTTCCTTGTTTTCGGTTTTTTTGAAGAGTTCAAACACTTTTGTGGTTCGTTGGATACGAGTTTGGTGGTGCCCTTACTCGTTCGTTTTCCATTGCATCCTGGGAAACAAACGTCTCACGTTCTACTGCACCTTCAGTAGGGAAAGAATTTATTTTAAGAAGATTGTTGGCATCAACAAGCCTCGGGAAAGTGAAGCAGTGGTTTGATTTTATCTCAAAAATTATTCGGTCAAAGGCAGACGCAGACGCTTTCGAGGCAGAGGCACAAAGTCGCGTCAGAGGCTCGCTTTTATCATCATCAGGGTCTGCTATGTGGGTCTGCTTCTCAGGGTCTGTTGCGTGGGTCTGTCGTAAGGGTCTGTTCTGTGGCTCTGCTCTCAGGGTCTGCTGCGTGGGTCTGCTCTGTGGGTCTGCCGTGAGGGTCTACTCTGTGGGTTTGATCTCAGGGTCTGTCGAGAGGGTCTGCTGGGCTGAAATTAAGCCAAATTTGGATTTTCCCAATTACCATTAAATATTTGTAATATTTGTAATATAGTTCATTCTAAAGATCCAGATTTTGAAAGTTCATTCTAAAGATCCAGATTTTGAATAAGTATTGAGTCTCATCATTTCGTTTTTGAGTAAAGAGAGTTTTTCCACCATTTTTCCTAGTTCAAGATCTTATTAAGGAGTTCCCATTGAACAAGAGGTATCTATGGAATCCTGAGAGAACATGATCAGCGGAAAATATATTAATATTTACCGCCCGTTTTACCTAATATTTTGTTTAGTTTCCCGGGTTTGATGAACTTTTTGATGTGTTTTAGTTTATTTCGCAGATAAAATAAAATTGGGACTCAATGAAATCATTTAGGACGAAATGTGGAACAAATAAGGGCAAAACTGGACTTGACATTTTGATTTTGGAGATTGGAAACTTGAAAGGGCGTTATAATGAAGTACAATTTCAGAAATTTCAACTTTGCGTAACTTTCGTATTTTGGCCATAACATTTTACTCAAATATCGAATTGAGGTGATTCAAGTTCCAGATTAAAGAAGATTCAACGATCGACAACTCTGATGTTCGTAGGAATTTCGAATTCTGAATATTTCATGACCGAAATTGATGAAACATTCAGAAGGGTGTTTTGTGTAATTATTTAAGTCATTTTCAAAATTTAAAAAAAAAAATTGTGAAACTTCCACCAAACATGCTTACATGTTTGGTGGAGGATTTGGTGCCATATTTGGTGTCATGTTTGGTGTCATGTTTGGTGTCATGTTTGGTGGAGAAATTGATGGAAACCTTTAGATTTGCCTATAAATACCAAGCCATTTCATTTGTAATTATCATACTTTCCTTAGGTTTTTGTAAGGAATTTAAGGATTGCATCTTGTTTGTATTTATTTATGTATTTTTATTTTCAGTAACAGTAGTAGTTTACTTTCTTTTCATTTCTTTTATGTTTAGTAGTTAAATTTCCACTAGGGGAATGATGAAGTTTTTATTATTTTATTTTTAAGTAATCTCTCTTAATTATAATATGGCAATTACAATTTAAACTAAAGGTTTTACCGCCTTAATGGCCGGTTTTATTTTTTTGACATAATGTGACACCGCCTATATGGTCGGTCTTCAGGTGACAAATGATTACCGCCTATATGGTTGGTTTATGGACAAATAATGACACCTCCTTTATGATCAGGTGGACTTAATTGAAAATCTGACTTAATAAGGATACCGCCTATATGGTCGGTTGGTAAAATCAGTGATAATTTATATATTATAATAAGGGAGATTTCTAAATTAGAAATAGTAAAAGTGGATCCCCTAACCCCCAACATTTTATTTTTATTTCTATGGAACTGATGAAAAACACAATATCCACATGCTTAATAATTGATTTAATTTTATTTTGGGTAATACTTCAGTTTTTTTTATTGACTCTTAAGTTTAATGCTTCTTGTTACCTGATCACCAATAAGATTGATTTAGTAAACTTAAAATGAACTTGGAAAAGGGATTTTAGGTTTCAGCCTTAGATTCAATAGCTCACGATCTTCCTTGAGGATATATAACCCTTTAATAGATTTCCTTACAGGATAGACATATACCTGTCGGGCTTGGGTTGCCATAATTGGAACTTGAACTGAATGAATTCAGGTAATTCGATTAACATAGACATATGATTAATTACGTTATTTGGGTATTTGAATCTGACCATCGACAGAGGCTTTTGCATATTTTTCGTGTTTCAGGCTAACAAACTGATTTATTACACATATATAAAAGAATCAATTCATCATTAGAATAATATTGTGTGGAATCACGACGCTAGATATTTGTGTCTTTTATTTATTTTCCTTAGTATTTTCTTTAGTATTTTTATTTATTTGTTCAACAAATCCACATTCAAACAACCAAAAGCAATCATTTTCTTCTCCCTTTAATTAGATACCTGTAAATAAATAAAATCAATAATTAATAACAATAGTAGAAATTAAGTCATCGTGGGATCGATATTTTTATATCACTTGAGCAATACGTGCACTTGCGTTATACACATGTGATTACGTCGGTCAAGTTTTTGGCGCCGTTGCCGGGGACTTATTTATCTTTTACTATTAGTTTTGGGGTTAGATACCTTGACTTACGTCTAATTTATTTTTATTTATTATTACTGTTTTTGTGTGTTTCAGGTTCTCAGACACTACATGAGATGAACCAGAAGCTTTGAAATCCGACTGCTTGACCCAGAGATTGAAAGAACCATCAGACGGTTGAGAAGGGAAAACGAGACGGCCATGAAACACTAATCAACCTGGAACCTGAACCTTTGGAGGTCGCACCACCAATTCTCATTCGAGACAGAACCATTCCGGTGGTTGACGTCTTCATTTTCTGTATTATACTTTCTCCCTTACCAGCAAATGTGTGTGACATCAAAACATGCATCCATATGATACATCAGTCAGTTCAGTTTGGGGGAAATACAACTGAAGATCCTAATACCCACATCAGCAACTTCTTGGAAGTTTGCGACACTTTCAATTACAACCAAGCAGCTGAAGAAGCAATTAGACTGCGTGTTTTTCCATATTCCTTGAAAGACAGAGCTAAGGCTTGGCTACATTCATTACCAGTAGGTTCCATCACAACTTGGAACACTCTAGCCACTAAATTCCATGCAAAATACTTTCCACCAGCCAGAACTGCAAAGCTGAGGAATGACATCACATCCTTTGTACAACATGACTCGGAATCTCTTTATGAAGCTTGGGAAAGGTACAAGGATTTACTCAAAAAATATCCTCAACATGAGATTACAAAGTGGCTACAAGTCCAAACTTTCTACAATGGACTTTCTGGACTAATGAGAACCACAATAGATGCTGCTGCTGGAGGAGCTTTAATGGCAAGATGAGAAGATCAGACTTGGGACCTAATTGAAGAAATAACCAATAATAATTTCTTGTGGCCAACAGAAATGAGCATGATCCAACGAATCGCAGGAATTTATGAAGTTGGAACCAACACAGCAGTAAATGCCAAGCTAGATCAGATATGCACATTCATGGAGACTCTCACCATGCAAAGCAATATTGGATCCACAAGTTCACCATATGGAGGACCACCAGATCCAAACCAACATGAAGAAACAATGAATTATGTCAATAATTTCAACAGATAGGGGAACAATCCATATTCCAACACCTACAACCCAGGGTGGAGAAATCATCACAGTTTTTCATGGAGCAATAATTTAGGGCAAAGGAACAATCCACCACCTGGTTTCCAACAGCAAGACAAAGGCCCGAAACTTGTAAAAGAACACAAATAGCAGAAGTGATGGCCTAGTTAAAAAAATATGATGTTATGTTTCAAAGCCAATATGCTTTTATAAAGGAATTGGAGAATCAAATTGGACAACTGGCCAATTCTCAGAGTTACATACCGCTAGGAAATCTTCCCAGTAACACATAACCAAATCCAAGGAACCGAGGGAAGGAGCAATGTCAAGCCATTACTTTGAAAAGCGGTACTAAGATCAACAAAGATGTTGGAATCAAGGCATCCATTAAGGAAGTTCCAAAAGATGCAGTTCCATGGATGAAGGAAAAAGAATCAAAGGAAAAAGATCAAGAAAAAATCACTCAACCTCCACCTTTTCCACAGAGTCTCCAGAAAAACAAACTAGACAAGCAGTTTTCTTGATTCTTAGAGGTCTTTAAAAAGCTACACTTCAACATTCCACTTACAGAAGCGTTGGAAAAAATACCCAGCTATGTCAAATTCATGAAAGATATTCTTTCACGAAAGCGGAGATTAAAAGATTACGAGACAGTAGCATTGACAAAAGAATACAGCGCCATCATTCAGAGGAAACTTCCCCCAAAGTTGAAAGATTCTGGCACTTTTACTGTCCCATGCACCATTGGAGAACATTATATCAGTAAGGCTTTATGTGATTTAGGTGCAAATGTTAATTTGATGCCTTTTTCTATTTACATGAAACTGTAAATTGGAGAAGCAATGCCCACCCCAGTCTCTAAACTTGCTGATAGAATGCTCGCATTTTCGCGAGGAGTAGTTGAAGATGTGCTGGTCAAAGTCAACAAACTCATTCTCCCAGCAGATTTCATTATCCTTGATGTGGAGGAAGACAAAGATGTACCTATCATCCTCGGGAGACCATTCTTGGCTACAGGTCGAACTGTTATTGATGTATAAAAAGGAAAACTAACCATGAAAGTGCAGGACCAAGAAGTTACATTCAATGTTTTCAAAGCCATGAAATTCCCCAGTGATGAAAAGGAGGATGAATGTTTTAGAATTGACATTGTTGATAGTATCATCCAAGATAATGATGCAATGCCACCTCCCCTCGATAAACTTGAAGCTTGCATCACCAACATGACTAACAGCGAGCTAGATGATGAAACACAATATTCACATGCTTAATAATTGATTTAATTTTATTTTGGGTAATACTTTAGTTTTTTTATTGAATCTTAAGCTTAATGCTTCTTGTTGCCTGATCACCAATAAGATTGATTTGGTAAACTTAAAATGAACTTCGAAAAGAGATTTTAGGTTTCAGCCTTAGATTCAATAGCTCATGATCTTCCTTGAGGATATATAACCCTTTAATAGATTTCCTTATAGGATAGACATAAACCTGCCAGGCGTGGGTAGCCATAATTGGAACATGAACTTAATGAATTCTGATAATTTGGTTAACATAAGGATATGATTAATTGGGTTATTTGGGTATTTGCATCTGACCATCGACATATGCTTTTGTATATTTTCATGTTCCAGGTTAGCAAACTGATTTATTACACATTTATAAAAGAATCAATTCATCATTAGAATAATATTGTGTGGAATCACGACCCTAGATATTTGTGACTTTTATTTATTTTCCTTAGTATTTTCTTTTGTATTTTATTTATGTATTTGTTCAGCAAATCCACATTCAACCAACCAAAAGTAATCATTCCCTTCTCATTTTAATTAGATACATGTAAATAAATAGAATAAATAATTAATAACAATAGTAGAAATTAAATCATCGTGGGATCAATGTTTTTATACTACTTGAGCGATAAGTGCGCTTGCGTTATACGTGTGTGATTATGTCGGTCAGTACGTTACCCACCTGCATCCGTAGAGCATCGAGATGGAGGCTAATAGGTTCTTAAGGACAGAAAGATCTCGATTTGGATTTATTTTCACTTATAATCTATAATTTTCTAGGTTTTTCTTTATGTTCTAAGTTTTAGGGTTTATGTCTATGATTGACATGATTGTGATCTGGTTTTTTTTATTGTTGTTGCATGTTAATTTCGTTTAATGACACACTAATTCCCTAACAATCTTAAGAATTTATTAGCCTCCGTGTTGTTAGATGAAAATTTGCATACTTTGATAAGAAATTTTCTGGATAATATACTATGTGCATGAAAAATACGTAAGGGCGTTCGAACGCAAATGCAAAAATCTAAATTTTCGTAATAACATTCGAACACGTATTCAAACGCAACTTGAATGCAAGCCTTCTGCCTTAGAATGTTCGAACACATCCTAAATACAACACGAACATAAACTCTCTCGAATATTCCGTTCGAACTTGTTCTCGAATGCCACACGAACTTAAACTCTCTGGAATACTCCTTTTGAATGCGTTCTCGAATACTACATGAACGTGAAGTCTCTGGAACACTTCGTTCGAACGCGTTTACGAATACTACACGAACGTGCGCATACTTAACAGTCTCGTTGGAACAATGATACGAATGCGACACTAACGAAATTAGTTTTGGAACTATTTTTAGTTTAAAATAAACGTAGAATAACTAATAATATTAACTTAGCAAAATCATATACTGTAAAACAATAAACTTAGTAGTATAGATTTAAGTTATTATTAGGGTGTTCAATTGTCACAAGCATACACATAGTGATAAAGTTTAAATTTAATTGTGTGTTTCATACCTTAGTGAGAATTAAAAGTGTAATCTTACACAAGTAATTCCATCTAATCTTGGTTGAAAAATACACATATCCATATACATATATATATACACGCACACATTGTATTGTGAAATTGGAAGTGTAATACTAAGTTTGGATTGCTAAGAGATTCGATTGAGGAAGTATTTAAAAGATATTCTATTAAAAAGGCGATAAGAGCTTAAGTGGTCAGGGATTTAAGTGGTTACTCCGGAACCCCCCTCCCCCCCCGCCACGGTCCCCTAAGAATATTCCTTTATTTACTTTTCATAAGAAACCATAGTCGAAAATTCAAGGACTTGTGTTTATTGGTACTACTTTCCAACAGAACAACGATTGGATACTTGGTATATCACTTGAATAAAATCATTTGTTGATCGTTATGTAATTTATCTTTTGTAGAATTATTGACCTCTGTTGGTTTTTCCAGTTACACATGGCTAGCAGAAACATCACAGTACCGGTCACTCATGGAGAAAAGCCGAAAAAGTTTGGTGGGGCAAATTTTAAACAGTGGTAGAGTAAAATATTGTTCTACCTGATAACTCTGCAGTTGGCTAAGTACCTCAAAGATCCTCCAGATCCTATGGAGGATGAAACAGAAATAGCCAAGCAACTGCGAAAAGAGACATGGTCTTCTGGTGACTTCTTTTGCAAGAACTACATTTTGGGTGGACTTGACAATAACCTGTATAATATGTACCAAGACATGACTTCTGCGAAGATTCTCTGGGAATCTTTTGAGAAGAAATACAAAAATGAGGGTGTCAGGCAAAAGAAATTTATCGTGGGTAGGTTTCTGGACTACAAAATAGTAGATTTAAGAATGGTAATGTCTCAGTTGGGTGAACTGTAATTGATCATTCATGAAATATTAGATGAATGGATGAAACTTTGTGAGACGTTTAAAGTTGCCACCATCATTGAAAAGATACCTACATCATGGAAGGACTTCAGGAGCTATCTAAAACACAAAAAGAAGTAGATGAGCCTTGAAGATCTTGGAGTTCGATTAAGGATCGAAGAGGACAACATGAAGTCTGAGAAGGCCAGTTACAAGACTATGGAGTCTAAGGCCTACATCATCGATGGTGTAAAGGGTAGCAAGAATAGAAAGAACAGTGAAGTTGATTCTTCCCAAGCTAACAAGAAGTTAAAGGGGAAGTGCTATAACTGTGGAAAAAGCGGTCATATGGCAAAGAACTGCAAAAACAAGAAGTCTCAGAACAAGGGCAAGAAAAAGGAAAATGAGGCCAATGTCACTGAAGATGAGCAGCTGACTGATGAGATCTCAGAGATGAACCTATCAATAATAGTAACTGAAGCCAACTTGGTTGGGAATCCGAGAGAATTGTGGGTAGACACTGGGGCTACTCGTCATATCTGTGCTGATTGCAAGATATTTTCCTCGTATCAGAGGGTCGATGACAACGATCATGTGATAATAGGATACTCATCTACCTCTAGAGTGGTTGTACAAGGCACAGTGGTTCTGAAGATGACATCTGGAAAAGAGCTTAAATTGAAGAATATTTTGCATGTTCCTGATATTCGGAAGAACTTGGTCACAGACTATCTCCTTAGCAAGAATGGCTTTAAGCTTTTATTTGTTTCTGACAAGTTTGTATTGACCAAAAATGATGTGAATGTAGGAAAAGAATACCTCACTGAGGGCCTTTTCAAATTCAATGTAATGACTGTCAATCAACACAGTGCTATTAATAAAGCTACAACTTCTGTTTATATTATTGAGTCATAAAATGTATGGCATGAGAGGTTAGGACATGTTAATTTTGATATAATACGTAAATTAATTAACATGGACATTATACTTAAATTTGCAATTGATAGCCAACATAAGTGTGAGATATGTGTTGATGTAAAAATACATAGAGCATCATTTCAATCCATAGAATGAAGTTCTGAACCTTGGAAGTTGTACACACTGATGTGTGTGATATGAATATTGTACAAACAAGAGGCGGTAAAAAATACTTTGTCACTTATATCAATAATAACACAAGATTATGTTATGTTTATTTGCTGAAGAGCAAAGATGAAGCTATTGAGAGCTTTATACACTATAAGAACGAAGTTGAAAATCAACTTGGCCAGAAAATCAAAAGAAATGAGAGTGATAGAGGTGGTGAATATGTGTCACCATTTAGTGAATATTATTCCAATCATGGAATTATTCACGAAACCATTGCTCCTTATTCGCCTCAACAAAATAGGATTACTGAGCGTAAAAATTGAATGTTGAAGGAAATGATGAACGCTATGTTGACAAGCTCTATTTTACCGCAGAACTTGTGGGGGGAAGCCTTGCTTTCCGCGAACTACGTTCTGAACAAGCTTCCTCACAAAAGATTGGAGAAGACACCATAGGAGTTGTGGAAAGGTCACGTACCTTCCTACAACCTAAAAGTGTGGGGGTGTCTTGCCAACGTAATGGTTCCTAAACCTAAGAAGGTTAGAATATGACCCAAAACTATTGATTGTATATTCATTAGATATGCTCGCAACAGTAGTGTGTATCTATTCTTGGTACACAAATCTGAGATTCCTGATATCAATCCGAATATGATAATTGAGTCAAGGAATGTGATATTTTTGAAGAGACATTTCCTTATAAGGAAAGACAAAGAATAGAGTCTCTCAAAAGAACTATTGATACTGACAAAGACAGTGATCAAGTTGACCAAGAATTGTCTCAACGTGTAAATGTTGAGACAATCGAATCTAGATGTAGTGAAAGAGCTAGAATGTCTAAGTCGTTTGGTCCCGATTTTCTGACATACTTATTAGAAAATAAGTCTCAAAGTTATAAAGAAGCAATGTCTTCGACAGAGGCATCTTTGTGGAAAGAGGCCATCAACAGTGAGATTGATTCCATCCTACAAAATCATACTTGGGAGTTGGCTGATCTTCCTTCAGGTTGTAAGCCACTGGGCTACAAATAGATATTCAAATAAAAGATGAAACCAGATGGATCAATAGATAAGTACAGGGTAGGCTTGTCATAAAAGGTTGTAGATAAAAAGAAGGCCTTGATTACTTTGACACTTATTCACCAGTGACTCGTATCACATCGATAAGAATGCTCATAGCCATAGCAGCTATATTTGGTCTTGAAATACATCAAATGGATGTAAAGATGGCATTCTTGAATGATGAATTGGATAAAGAGATTTACATGAAACAACCAGATGGTTTCAATATTCCTTGACAAGAACAGAAAGTGTGCAAACTTGTAAAATCTTTGTATGGATTAAAACAAGCACCTAAATAATGGCATGCGAAATTTGACAAAGAGATGTTGTCAAATGGGTTCAAAATCAATCAGTGTGATAAGTGTGTGTACACCAAGTCAACTCAAAAAGGATATGTCATTGTATGTCTCTATGTAGACGATATGCTGATAATTGGTAGTAATCATGAAATGATTCAGTCTACCAAGAGAATGTTATTCAGCAGATTTGATATGAAAGATTTAGGAGTAGCTAATGTGATCCTAGGTAAGATTTCAAAGATATTATATATATATATAATCTCAGTCTCATTATATTGTTAGGATAATTGAGAAATATAACAAATGAGATCTAAATGTGGCTAGAACTACTGTAGACCTAACTCTTCATCTATCAAAGAATACTCGCTCATGTGTATCGCAATTAGAGTATTCGAGAATCATCAGAAGTCTGAAGTATCTCACTAATTACACACGACCTGATATCGCTCAAGTCGTGAACAGGCTTAGCAGATATACGAGTAATCCAGGGCATAACCACTGGAAAGACATAATAAGAGTTTTGAGGTATCTGAGAGAAACTTTGAAATATGGGCTGCATTATGCGAGATATCCTACTGTTCTAGAGGGATACAGTGATGCTAACTGGATATCTGATAAAGTAGATTCCAAATCTACGAGTGGATTTATTTTCACACTTGGTAGTGCGGCCGTGTAATGGGAATCCTCGAGGCAAACATGTATTGCTCGGTCTACTATGGAATCAGAGTTCATAGCATTAGATAAAACAGCAGAAGAAGCGGAATGGCTTCGAAATTTCCTGGAGGATATTTCAAGTTGGCCCAAATCGGTGTCAGCGATAAGCATACATTGTGATAATCAATCGGTATTTAGAAGAGCACAAAATATAATGTATAATGGTAAGTCTTGACACATATGTCAGAGAAATAATACCATACGTCAACTGCTCTCAAGCGGCATAATATCGATCGATTATGTTAAGTCGAAGGAAAATCTAGCAAATCCACTTTCTAAAGATTTACCTAGAGAGCAAGTTGAGAAGTCATCGAGGGGAATGGGCTTGAAGCCTATAAATTAAGAATTGTCACTGTGGAAACCCAACCTAGCTGATTGGAGACCCCAAGATCTAGGTTCAAAAGGAACAACTGAAACTTTGTGCAATTCAAAACAAGCACTTTAGAGTTTTGTACTCTTTCCCATTTCGATAATGATGCATAGTGCTGTCTATCAAGGTTAGGATAACTTAAGGCTTTTAATGATCAGTATATTAGGAGATGAGTCCTAATTGAGGTGAAGACAGATTACCTCTTCATAATATATCACATATTTCAAGTAAGAAGTGAAGTCGCTACTATGGGATTTTACAGGCTGATTTTCCTAAAGTGCTTGATGAATTCACGAACGCTGTTCATGGCTAAAATGAACACAATCGTAGAACATGAAATGGTCGAAGTAAAGCTATGTGTTGGCAATTGTCTTGGTTTACACCAACGACAAAACAGTTTAAGACTATGGGTCACTGATTTGCCAAGTAAATCCGATTGTCATTCACTATGAAAGGTTTAAGGCAAAAGTTACCTATTTCGATGCAGCTTTAGTTCATAGAAACTCTCTCAAGTGTCTGCATGAATATTTGGAGAATTGTGGGGGATTGTAGTAAATTCTTCAAATATTAAGTTTGGATGGAAGAGAGACATGTCCCTTCGATGATACATTATAGAGACATGTCTTTCAATTTAGAAGAACACTTCTAATCTCCAAATGGTTCAAGAAATGGGTATGACCCTTAGCAGGGTATACCCCAAACTAAAAGGTGCCCTTAATGCACCCTTCCATTTCTATTTAAAGGGCTTTTGAAGTTCATTCTAAAGATCTAGATTTTGAATAAGTATTGAGTCTCATCATTTCGGTTTTTAGTAAGAGAGAGTTTTTTCACCATTTTCCCTATTTCAAGATCTTATTAATGAGTGCCCCTTGAATAGGCATGACAAGTAGACCCGGACTCGGCCCAGGTCAAACCCGGATCCGTAAAAAAATTACGGATCCGAGTCTTTAATATGAAGACCTTCATTTAACCGGTTTCGGATGCGGGTCCGGACCCGGTTAAATAAAAAACAAAACAAAAAATTAAAGTCAAAATTAATCAAAATTTTGAAGTTCAAACTTAAGTATTTTTATGTGTTTTGTAATTTCTAATTCAAAATTATCACATTTCTAATATGTATTCAAACTTGTTGTGATATTATTAATACATAATATTGAATAGTGGAGCTTAAAAAAAGGAAAAAATAGTGGAGGAGTTGCGGGTCCCTGGTCCGGACCTGGGTATACTTGGACCCATTCCGGGTATACCCAGGTCGCCTGAAGAGCGTGCAAATCCGGATCCGGGTCCGGATCCAGATTTTCCATCTCTACCATTGAACAAGAGGCATCTAAGGAATCCTGGGAGAACATTAGCAACATTGCATCCGTAGAGCACCGAGACGGAGGCTAATAAGTTCTTAAGGATAGAGAGATCTCGACTTGGATTCATTTTCACTTATAATCTACAGTTTTCCAGGTTTTTCTTTATGTTCTAAGTTTTGGGGTTTATGTCTGTGATTGGCATGATTGTGATCTAGTTTTTTGAATGTTGTTGCATGTTAATTTCGTTTAATGACACACTAATTCCCCAACAATGCTTCCTCCTTTCCTCAAAAGCTTTTTTCCCCAAACAATGCTGCACCAAACCGAGACATTAGCAGTACTGATGCAATTTAGCACAATTTGTCTCCATTGATTAAGAAATCCCATTTTTCCAAAATTTTGTCTACAAAACCCCACTATATTCTATCATAATTCTTGCTAATCTCTAGTTTTAGTGCTACCCCTAATCTCTTCCTAACCCCTGTATGCCTTAACTTAGAGAAGATAAACAAATCTTAATCACATGGGGTCTCACTGAGCTCCGCTGCTTCTTTCTGATAAAACACTGCTGGAAACCCATCGTGCTTTTGTTGGATAAAGGCTTTTAATAGCTTCCACAATGTCGGCTTATGTCAAAGGAGTATCCATTTCAGCACACTTATCCTCTGTAACTCTTCTTTCCAAAGCCTTGTTCATTACTTTTGAAGAGGGTTTGGTTGAAGAGAACAAGCTAGTGAAAAATGAGTGTACTGCACTTTCAATATAGTAAGAAGTTGGTGAGAAATATCCAATATTTATTTATAATTTCACCATTATTCAAAAATATTTTGAAAATAGGACTGCACCGGTCAAAGAGGGAATTGGCCGTAAATTCGATCCATTTAAGTTATAAAAATTATACCTCTAAAAAATGGATCAAAATCGACGAATCAGATTAGATGGGTTCTAGTTTTTTTTTTTAGAAGAACCAAAAATTAAAAAAAAAAATTATTTTAATTAAATAAATTTATATGATATCTTCCTGTTTTACCTATTCAATTGAAATGATTCAACCAATTTAATCAATGACCTATTGAATTTTTTAGATAACTAATTCGATCAGGTTCTCAAAATATGGCATAAAACTACATGTTTTTTGTAGGGGTGTGCATCAGTCGATTCGGTTGGTTAATCCTTGATTTTTTAACCAAATTGAATTTATTTGGTTAAGTAAATGTTTAACTGATTTAACCATATGATGACACACAACCATTAACCAACTTAATCATTATTTTTCGATCGGTTTTGATTAATTTAGTTATTAACCAGTCCAGAATCTCCACAAATAACAATTCGCATTAACACATTAATACAAATTTAATTTATCAAAAAGACAATCATATATATGTTTAACAACAGAAGACAAATTTAAATTCATCAAAAAGCAGCCTACAACTATACTCAGTAGAGGCAAAAGGTAAAAAATTTAATTTAATTTTAATTAAAAATATATATAAAGTCAAATTATGGTTTGTAATCAGTTAATTGGTCGATTTTGTATACAAATCTCATAACCCTAACCAAACCGAAAAATCGAAAAAGTTAAAAATATTAACCGTAAAATCGATTTAATCACAATAACAGAATCATTATAAAAAATTAGTTGGAATAGTTCGATTAATCAGTTAAATATTTGAAGCCATATATGTTAAGGAAGCATGGTCAAAGTGATGATGTGTTGGTGGAAGAGCTTCAAATTAGACAAACAATTCAGAATTCAGATCGTGTTATGGACGATGATGAGTTTGATTCCGAGTCTGACTGATGTACACATCCACCATTTTGTATTCTATGATTCTTACATCAATCATCAATGAGCATTATATTACGTAAAATAATTATAGTAATAAGAGGTTTGATGGGACCAACTTTGATCACCGCAATTAAAAAAAAAAAGTGAGAGCGCTCCAAAATTAAAAGCTACTCCAAATAAAGGATAAGTGAGGAAATCAATTCATATTATAGTATTAATAAAGATATGTATTATTTAACTGCTCATTAATAAACACTTAATTGTATATCGTTATTTGACCATTTCGATTTGATCGATTTTAATCGCTTTAAATTGATGCTTTAATTTTAATGTTTTAATTTATTTATTGGGTTATGCTAAATTAGGGCTTGGGCGTGAAATTATTATAATGGTATGAGGATTTTAAATCTTAATTAGATTAGGATTTTATTTTAGATTCCTATTTGGATTTTGAATCTTTGTTAAATTAAGATTTTATTTTAGTTTCCTATTTGGATTTTAAATCTTTGTTAAATTAGGATTTTGTTTTAGTTTCCTATTTGGATTAGGTTTCCCTAAGACTTACTATATAAGATGGTCTTATGTATTAATAAAATCAAAATTTTAAGACTAAAACTTATTAATATTGCCGTGAGCATTAAGAGAGAGTGTGTGTGAATTTCTCTAGTTTATTTAATTGAACACCCCAATTATCAAAATGATTGCATCCTTTGTGGTGATCAGTTGCAAGCAAAGTTTCTTTCTTAATTTTGAAAGTGTTTACAAAGACAGGTTCTTTAAAGATTTAGTCCGATCTTGAAATGAGTTTTATTCTTATAAAATTACGATTTTAGTTCTTGGGGTTCGCTCAATTATGTAGGGTTACCTATAAATTAATCCTACGGTGGTTTCCGTCAGTTGGTATCGAGAGCTCATGATTTCAAGGTCAGATTTTTCTATTTTTAATTATTTTCTTTAGGATTTTTTTGTCGTGTCTTAAGTTAGGTTTCGATTTTTTATATTCTTTTTAAGTCTTGGTCCTTTTCTTGCTTGATTTAATCTTAAATCTTTCATATTTATTAGAGTTAAAGATTACAAAAATTCGAAAAAAAATTATGTTTATTAGGTTTTAATTTTGTAAAGTTTCTTAGTATTTTTGTGTCTTATTTAGGGTTTTAAGTTAGTCTTGCATGTTTGTAAGTCTTTTGTATGTTTGAGTAGAAAAAACAAAAAAAAAACATAAATTTTGGTTTTCTAAAGAGTCGGTTTGGTTTTTTATGTTATTGAAACAATAAAATATAAATAAAAAAAATATTTTAGTTGTTATTGAGTCAAGTTTTGGATTCGATGACGAATCCTTTTGAGGAGAGAGTGAATGATATGAATCAAGTACCGCATACAGGACATGCTCAGAAGATTGATCCATTATATGTTCCATTAGGACTAATCACGAGACAAAGAGCTAAGAAAATCAAGGAAGTAAAGTAAGGTCTAGTCCTAAGACCATGGCGGAACCATGCAACACAAATATAATATAACCTTTTCAATGTGCTTATTATATGTGTGCAACGACTTAAAAATTTATAACGAACTAAATGAGGTAACTAGATGATTTAGATAAAAAAAAATTCGAGTATTAGCCGAAATTCTAGAGACAACTTGATGGGTTAATTTTAAGCCAATTAAAACTAACCATAAGTAATGTTTGGGTTATAAAGAGGAATTAAGCAAGCCTAGTCCAAATTTGGGTCCAATGGAGGGTAGAGATGTTAGCCCATTTTTATTCTTTTTCTAGAATATGCTAGGGCCTTTGATGAAGAAATAAGAGAACAAAAAAAACAAGAAAATGAAAGAAATCTCTATTTTCATTTTCTCTCTCTCTCTCTCTCTCATGGTGGAACATCTTGAAACAACAAGGGAGTGAAACTTTCTTTCCTTTGTCTTCAATTTCAAAAATTAGCTAGATTTTATTACCTTAATCTAAGCCTAAGTAAGAGAAAGAAGCTTTGAGACTCCATTAACAAAGAAGACATTTGAAATAAGGTAAGGATGCTTGACCCAAATCTTGAAGTTTTGAATATTGAATAATGGATGTTTGTTAAGATTTATGGGTTGATAATGGTGTGTTTATTGTTCATTATATGTTGAGAAAAATCTTGTTTGGGTAATTCTAGGTAACTCATCCTAATTGAAGCACTAAGTAAGGATGATGGGATCTTGGTGGTGTTGAGATGTTGGAAGTATGATATGATGGTAAATGATATATTGAAGTTGTTTGTGTTTGTTATGGAATGAAATATGGAGTCAACTGTGGAAGAAATGAAATTTTGGCCTAGAATTTATTGAGCGTCGTGATGCTATTGGGAGCATGTCGCGACACGCAACGAGGCAGAACCTCAGATTTGGACCTGATGAGTTTGCGTCGAGACGTAACTGGGCCGGCGTCGCGACACGTATCAAAACCATAGCTTTGTTTTGTCCCAAGTCGCGACACGTGCCTCCCTGAGTAGCGACGAGTATGCTCGTCGCGACGCAAGTCACGATGCATCGTGACGTGTGACCATTTTAATTCAATTTTTTTTTTTAGTTTTCCCCACTTCATTCATAGGGATAGAATACATTTTAAGGGACCCGTATCAAGATTAAAACACTTATGCATGACATGTGGAAGGGATAATTTAACTTGATTAAGAAACTTAATTTAATTTCGAGACATGTTTTGCAACTTATTTTCTAATTAAGCTTATTCCAAATAGATACTCGACAGGAGCTGCGTTCTCCCTCGACGACGTGAAGCAGAGTTGACCGAACTTCAAATATATAAGTGGATGTTTTTTCTTTCAAAGTTGATTTGTATTTACTTATTATTGATCATGATTTACTTTAAATGCTTTAGAGTGTTAACTATATTATTTATCAGTTAGTTCTTATGTAAAAAAGTTTTGAGAAATTTTTTTGAGATTTAAAAGCATGAGTATTTGTGATTTTGGAGGCATGAGGGAAAAACCCATGTCAGCTCTGACTTATGGAATTGACGGACAGAGAATGTGTGCACACGTAGTTCAGGGCTAGGGGACAGCGATACTTAACACCCATAGACCCTAGTTCAGTGTCAGGTAGTAGCATGGATTAACACTCATGGCTCTAGTTTGGTGGCTTGGGGGATGGTGATATGTAACGCCTCAAGACCACTAGTTGGCGTATGAGGGGACGGTGATACGTAATGCCCCCATGCGTCAGGTTTTCTACAGTACCAAAGATTCTTATACATAAAGTATTCCAGAAATGGTTTTTCTGAAGTTTAAAATAAAAGAATCAGTTTTCAAATAAGAATTTTAGAAACTTTTTAAAACTAAAGTAATTTAAGACAGTTACACTGATACAATTCCTGTGATTTTGTAGCTCCACTAACTGAGTTCCATAAAACTCACCCCCTACCACTTCCCAGTTTTTTTACAGGATCCGTCTTTTGGTGAGCCACGTGTAATTTTGGAGACTCAGCTCGAGGACGAGAGTTATGCTGCAGTCACTAGTTATGGGGTCCATTATTCCAGATCTATATTCATATAGAATATAGTTCTCTAAGATTTCATTTTGATGTATTATAGATATATGATTGATGATGTATTTATGATAAATATTTTCATATATGTATATATTTCATGATTATGCATTTATGTTAACATTAAGTTTGCATGTGTAACTAGTTATAAGTTTGCATGATATTATGATAAAAGCAAGTGTTCATTTGTATAAGTTAAAGACTTAGGCGACAGTAAGATCCGTTGCCTGCCGATAACATTTTCTTAATAGAGATGTTATAAAAATGGTATCGGAGCATGGTCTAGGGACTCAGTGACTGCAGTAAGAGAGTAGCGGTGTCTTGTATATGTAGTATATTCAAGGTACTACTATATATAAAATATCGTTTACTCTAGTAATATTGTCTCGAGGTATGTCTCATTCTTATTAGTTATAATTTCTTTAAATGTAATTGATTATTTTTCTATTTTAATTTCTTAGATTTCATGCCACCCAAGGGAAAAACATGAGTCAGAGGTAGACCCAGGTGTGGTAGGGTGCCTCAGGGCATAAATCCGAAATAGAGATCAGTAGCACCTCCCCCTGAGCTATATAGGGGGCATGGAGTGGAGTCTGTAAATGAGAGTGGTGTAAGGGAAGGTAGAGCAGCACAAGCGATTCAACCTAATAACCCAATATCTATGGGTTTACAACAGATTGAGTAGTCAGTAGCAGCTTTAGTCCAGTTGATTACCCGTCAGCAGCAGCCACTGCGCCCAGAGTCGAGAGCTGCAGAACCCACAGTTCTTGTTCCACCACCACTTGTAGGACTATCAATGGCTTACCAAACAATAGTTCCCCCAAACAGACCAGATTCTACTACTTTCCAAGTAGGACCTTCTGCTATGCTTTATGAGCCACATCTAGTAACTGTTCAGGTTAAGCAGCGATAGAAGCTGCTAGTGTCCTTATATGACTTCCGAAATATTCATCCTCCCACATTCTCGGGAGTAGAGTTCTCCCCTTACCCTTACGATTTTATTAAGGAATTAGATTGTATATGTACAACTTTGGGGTGTTCTTTAGAGAGAGCGGTAGAGTTAGTTAGTTTCCAACTGAGGGATGTCGCCAACACATGGTTTATGTCCTTTCGAGCGATTTGGCTATGAGATACTCCTCCACTGAAATGGGCTGAGTTCAGTACAGCTTTCTTGTCCAGAATTTTTCCGCATAGTATCCGAGATGCTAGAGCCCTGGAGTTTGAAAAGTTGGTTGCGGGCGAGCAGATGACAGTTTCCGAGTATGATATATGATTTACGTGATTATCATGCTACACCCCACATTTAGTCAGTCATAATAGTTGAATTCGAGATTACTTATTTTGTTCCATTCACTTCACAGAGGCCACTAGCTACACTCAAGTTTTAGATGCTGCCTTGCAGTTTGAAGTCTGGGCCAGAGAGACAAGCAGATACGGAATCTCTAAAGAGACCTAGATTAGATGAGAGTGCTAGGGTGCAGCAGAGTGGCCCTGGTAGGCAGCAGTAAGTGTTAGCTCCGCCTACTACACGTAGAGATATGAGTTCAGTTCAAAGAGGTCAAGATCGTAGACCGACTCAGAGTTCCATCTCTCGTGCAGTTTATTCTCCCTCACTATCCCAACCTGGGCGAAGCCTTCCATTATGTTCGATATATGACCGGACTCACTTGGGGATTTTTCGTCTGGGAGTAGGAGTTGTTATCAGTGTGGAAAATGGGTCATTTGAAAAGAGATTGTCCACTACTAGCAGATCAGTTTCCATCTTTCAATCCCGCTCTATCTGCATCCCAGCCACAACCTAACAGAAGTGTAGGAGAATGAGAGCAGATGCCAGTGAGTAGAGGTCCAATAGTACGGGGAATGAGGCAATCAGTAGGTGATCTAGAATAGGCTTCCTCCAGCAGAGTCCAGGGCATGGTGTATACCCTCACCCCTAGGAGGCGTAGGCATCCAATGCAGTTGTCTTAGGTACATTGTTGATTGATTTTGTACAAGCGAGGGTGTTATTTGATTCGGGTGCTACACACTCTTTTATGGCACCATACTTTATAACTCAAACGAGTAGAGACATCGAGCCTCTAGATTCCCCTATCATTATAGATACACTAGTAGGAGGTCCTATAGAAGCTACGCAGGGTGTGAAATAGTGTTTTATAGATATTGATGGGTATACTTACTATGTTTATTTAGTAGTATTGGGTATATTGAGCTTCGACGCCATTCAGAGGATGGATTGGTTAGCTAAGTACCATGCAGTACTAGATTATCAGGAGAAGACCGTTACGCTACATGTTCCTGATCGACCAGTAAGAGTTTATAAGTCGGATATGAGTGTAGCGCCTCATAATTTGATATCATCAATGCAAGCATTTAACCTACTTAAGAAGAGAAACATGGGTTATATGGTATATGTGACAGATTCAGAGTGTGAAATATAGACCTTGATCAGATCCCGATGATGATGGAGTATCCTGATGTATTCCCAGATGAGTTTCCAGGATTATCTCGGGATAGGGAGATGGAGTTTTGTATAGATGTAATATCAAACACCCAGCCTATATCAATTTCCCTGTATAGGATGGCCCCTGCAAAGCTCAAGAAATTGAAGGCATAGTTACAAGACCTATGGGATAAGGGCTTTATTCGGCCCAGTGTCTCCCCGTAGGGTGCTCCGATGTTATTTTTGTGGAAGAAGAACGGGACACTACGGCTGTGTATAGATTATCGACAGTTGAATAAGGTGACAATCAAGAATAAATATCCACTGTTGAGAATCGATGATCTGTTTGATCAGTTACAGGGAGCCCAGTGTTTTCCAAAAATTGATCTACGATCGGGTTATCATCAATTGAAGATTAAAGAAAGTGACATCTCGAAGACGGATTTTCGAACCAGATATGGCATTATGAGTTCCTGGTAATGTCATTTGATCTGATCAATACCCCTTCAGCATTTATGGATTTGATGAACAAAGTGTCCCCTTTCTAGACCGGTTTGTGATAGTCTTCATTAATGACATTATGGTGTATTTGTATAATGAGCAGGAGCATGCAGAGCATTTACATCAGGTGTTGTAGACACTGAGAGAACAGAAGTTGTATGCTAAGTTCTTGAAGTGTGAGTTTTGGTTAACTAGTGTGGTATTTTTGGGCCATGTGGTGTCTAAGGAATGGATTAGAGTAGATTCTCAAAAGATTGAGGCTATTCAGAATTGGCATCGACCTAAAAGTATAATGGAGATTCACAATTTCTTGGGGTTGGTAGGGTACTGTAGGAGGTTCGTAGAGAATTTCTCCAGAATAGCTCCTCCGTTAACACGATTAACTCTGAAGAATGTGAAGTTTGAATGGTCTGATGCTTGTGAAAATCAATTTCAGGAACTCAAACGCTGATTGACTATTGCTCATGTTCTTGCACTGCCAACGGGATCAAGAGGGTTTACAATGTATTGTGATGTTTCTATGGTGGGATTAAGATGTGTGCTGATGTAGTTGCTTATGCTTACAGAAAACTAAAGCCTTATGAACAAAATTATCCCACTTATGATTTGAAGATGGCTGTAATAATATTTGCTCTGAAGATATGGCTGCATTATTTGTATGGTGAAAATTTTGAAATTCTCACCGATCATACTAGCCTTAAATATATACAGAGTCAAAATGAGCTTAATTTAAGGCAAAGATGGTGAATAGAATTATTGAAGGTTTATGATTGTTCCATTCAATATCATCCGGACAAAGCTAATGTTGTAGCTGATACCTTAAGCAGGAAGTCTATGGGGAGTTTGGCCTATCTGCCAATTGAGAAATGGCGCCCAGCCAAGCAGATGCAGATTTGTATATTAGATGGAGTGAACTTTCAAGTGACGGCCCAATGAGTATTATTAGCGTGGATTCGAGTTCAATCTACCCTTATAAATGAAATCAGAGTTGCACGGGAAGCAGATCATGAGGTGCAACAAATTAGATCCGGCTTGCAGCAAGGTACGTAAGACGAGTATCTTATAGACAATGAAAATCTCATCATGAGGCAAAATAGAATTATTGTTCCCCCAGTTCCGGAATTGAAACACTCGATATTAGAGAAGGCCCACACTTCATCCTACACCATGCATCATGGGATCACCAAGATTATCATGATCTCAAGGATTTTTATTGGTGGAACGACATGAAAAATGATGTAGCAGAATTTGTCACAAGGTATCTCACTTGTCAGTAGGTTAAAGTAGAACATTAGAGACCAGCAGGAAAACTACAGAGTTTAGATGTTCCAGAGTGGAAATGGGAAAAGATCACTATAGACTTTGTAGTTAAGCTTCTGCGTACTTCAAAAGAGTGTGATTCTTTATGGTGATTATGGATAGATTGACTGAATCTGCACACTTCTTTCCAGTTAAGACCAGCTACACAGTAGCTCAATATGCCAAATTGTACCTGGATGAAATAATGTCATTGCATGTAGTACCTATCTCCATCGTCTCTGATCGAGGCTCTCAGTTTACCTCTATATTTTGGCAGTCATTTCGTAAGGCTTTGGGTTCCCAATTACGCTTTAGTATAGTATTCCACCCTCAGATGGATGGTCAGATAGAGCGGACCATACAGACTTTAGAAGACATGCTTCGGGCTTGTGTGATTGATTTTGAGAGTAGTTGGGACCAGCATTGGCCACTTATATAATTTTTTTTTTTTATATAATAATAGTTATCAAGGAAGTATTTAAATGACACCATTCGAGGCTTTGTATGGACGGAAATGCAGATTCCTGGTTGGATGGTTTGAAGTCGGGGAGTAGAAGTTGTTGAGGCCTGATTTGGTACAAGAAGCCATGGCAAAAGTAAAACTAATCAGAGAAATGATAGGTACGGCTCAGAGTCGCCAAAAGAGTTATGCAGACCACCAGAGAAAAGACTTGGAGTTCCAGATGGAAGATTTCTTATTTCTAAAAGTATCTCATTTTGAAGGAGTTATGAGATTCGGGAAAAAAGTAAACTCTACCCTAGGTTAATTGGGTCGTTCCAAATACTTTGGAGAGTGGGAGGGAGAGCTTATGAATCGGCGCTTCCACCCAGCATGGATAGAATACATCCAGTTTTCCACGCATCTATGATACGAAAGTATCTGCATGTTGAATCTCATGTATTGTCGCCCCAAACAGTTGATATCCATCAAGACTTATCTTATTCAGAACAAACAGAAGCTATAGTGGTATAGAGATAAGAAAGGTATGATCTTGGTGGATTCCCTCCGTTAATGTGATTTGGAAACACCACAAGGAACAGGAGGCCACATGGGAACCAGAAGAAACCATAAGAAAACAATACCCTCACCTCTTCACGGATGAAAGTACACTCCATATCCTTTAAGTATTTTGATTCGAGGACGAATCATTTTAAGGGGGGAATTTATAACGACCTGAAACTTTATAACAAAACTAAATGAGGTAACTATATGATTTAGATAAAAATTTCCGAGTATTAGTCGAAATTCTATAGACGACTTAGTGGGTTAATTTTAAGCCAATTAAAACTAACCATAAAGGGGAACTAAACAAGCCTAGTCCAAATTTGGGCCCAATGGAGGGTAGAAATGTTAGCCCATTTTTATTCTTTTTCTACAATATGCTAGGGCATTTGATAAAGAAATAAGAGAACAAAAAATCAAGAAAATGAAAGAAATCCTTATTTTCTTTTCTCTCTCTCTCTCTCTATTCCATGATGGAATATCTTGAAACAACAAGGGAGTGAAACTTTCTTTCCTTTATCTTCAATTTCAAAAATTAGCTAGATTTTATTACCTCAATCTAAGCCTAAGTAAGAGAAAGAAGCTTTGAGACTCCATTGATAAAGAAGGCATTTGAAATAAGGTAATAATGCTTGACCCAAATCTTGAAGTTTTGAATATTGACGAATGGATGTTTTTATGAATTGTGGGTTGATAGTGGTATGTTTATTGTTCATTATATGTCAAGAAAAATCTTGTTTAGGTAATTCTAGGTAACTCACCCAAATTGAAGCATTAAGTAAGGATGATGGGATTTTAGTGGTGTTGAGATATTGGAAGTATGATATGATTGTAAATGATATATTGAAATTTTTTTGTGTTTGTTATGGAATGAAACATTGAGTTAACTATGGAAGAAATGAAATTTTGGCCTGGAATTTGCTGAGCGTCACGATGCGCAATGAGGTAGAACCTCAGATTTGGACTTGATAAGTTCACGTCGCGACACAACTGGGCCGGTGTCGCGACGCGTATCAAAATCAAAGCCTTTGTTTTATCCGAAGTCGCGACACGTGCCTCCTAGAGTCGTGACTCGCATGTGCGTCACAAAGCGTGACCTTTTTAATTCAATTTTTTTTAGTTTTCTCCCACTTTATTCATAGGGATATAATACATCCTAAGGGACCCGTATCAAGATTAAAACACTTATGCACGACAAGTGGATGGGATAATTTAACTAGATTAAGAAACTTAATTTAATTTCGAGCCATATTTTACAACTCGTTTCTAACTAAGCTTATTCTAAATAGATACTCGATAGGAGCCACGTTCTCCCTCGGCGACGTGAAGCAGAGTTGACTGTGAGTTGATGTTTTTTCTTTCAAAGTTGATTTGTATTTACTTGTTATTGATCATGATTTACTTTAAATTCTTTAGGGCATTAACCATATTAATTATTAGTTATTTATTATGTAGGAATGTTTTGAGAATTTTTTTTAGATTTAAAAGCATGAGTATTTGTGATTTTGGAGGCATGGAGGAAAAACCCACCTCAGCTCTGACTTATGAAATTGATAGATAGAGAACGTGTGCACACATATTTCAGGACTAGGGGACGGCGATACGTAATTCCCATAGACCATTTTTCAGGGCCAGGTAGCAGCATGGATTAGCACTATTTGCTCTAGTTTCGTGGCTTGGGGGACGGCGATACGTAACTCCTCAAGACCACTAGTTAGGCGTATGGACAACGATACGTAACGCCCCCATGTGTCAGGTTTTCTACAGTACCAAATATTCTTATACAAAAAGTATTTCAGAAATGATTTTTCTCAAGTTTAAAAGGAAAAAAAATCAGTTTTCATTGAAAAATTTTCAAACAAGAATTTCATAAACGTTTTAAAACTAAAGTAATTTAAGACGATATCACTGATACAGTTCCTTTAATTTTGTAGCTCCACCCATTGAGTTTAATAGGACTCACCCCCCACCACTTCGCAATTCTTTTACAGGATCCGTCTTTTGGTGAGCCATGTGCAACTTTTAGAGACTTTGCTCGAGGACAAGAGTTATGCTGCAGTCACTAGTTATGGGGTCCCTCATTCCATATCTATATTCATATAGCATGTAGTTCTCTGGGATTTCATTATGATGTATTGTAGATATATGTTTGATGATATATGTACAATAAATATTTTCAGATATGTATATATTTCATGATTATGCATTTATGTTAACTTTTTACATGAGTAACTAGTTATAAGTTTGCAAAGTATTACGATAAAAACAAGTGTTCATTTGCATAAGTTAAGGGCTTAGGCGGTAGTAGGATCTGTTGCATGTCGGTAACATTCCCGTAATAGGGATGTTATAAAGTGGGTCCAAGCTACATTCATATGATCTAGTTGTTTGAATACATTTAATTTTGATGTTTTAATTTATTTATTGGGTTAGGCTAAATTAGGGCTTGGGCGTAGGTTTATTAGAGTGGTGTGAGGATTTTAAATTTTATTTAGATTAGGACTTTGTTTTAGTTTCCTATCTGGATTTAAATCTTCATTAATTTATCATTTTGCTTTAGTTTCCTATTTGGATTTTGAATTTTTATTAAATTAGGATTTTATTTTAGTTTTCCGATTTTAAATATTTGTTAAATTAAGATTTTAATTTAATTTCCTATTTGGATTAGGGTTCCCTAAGACTTACTATATAAGGCGGTCTTATGCATTAATAAATCGAAATTTTCAAACTAAAAATTATTGCTATTGTCGTGAGTATTGAGAGAGTGTGTGTGTGATTTTCTCTTATTCATTGAAATGGACATCTGACTTATCAAAGGAATTGCATCCTTTTGTGACGTCAATCTACAAGCAAAGTTCTTTTTTTATTATGAAAATATTTTTAAGGGCAGATTTTTTGAGGGTCTAATCCAATCTTGGAAGAGATTTTATTATTAGAAAATCGTAATTTGTAATTCTTGGGGTTCTCTCAATTACGTGGGATTACCTAAGAATTAATCATACAGTGGTTTCCGTCAGTATTTTACCAAAAATCTAAAGGTATTTTATTAACAATTAATCGGCCGATTTTTAGGATTTTAATTGATAATTTTATGAATGATTACATTAGAAATGATGAAAAGAATGGCAATATATTTCGATTTAAATGAATTATTATAAGGATAATAATACCAATTAATTTATTATATTTTCTCAAATAAAGATAAATTTTTCTATATGTTTCAAAATGGTATCTATTCATGTTGATTTGATTAAATACAATGTGTGTTCAATTTAGATTTTACAGGATTATTTTACATTTTAAAAATTTATGGATATTCGATTATGACTTTAATAAATCATTTAAAATATAAAGATATTTAAAAGTTCAACAATTTTGAAAAGATTTCTTAAATGCTGGATTTTGTAGGATTTTAAATAATAAAAAAAAGTCGATCAAAAACTCTTATTCATACAAGAGATTTCTCAAATTATTAAAAATTTTGATTATTGTGCAATAATAAAATTACTCGATTGAATTTTATTTTTAAAACAATTAATTCATTGATGACAAAAATCTAACACAAACAATGAGTATATTAATATAAATCAAATGTTCATTGTGTAATTTGTCCATTACCCAATAAATTTGATAAATCTCTCTCTCTTTTCTTATTTACGAAGGTACGTTTTTCTGCCACTTATGTTAAATAAAATTATTACATTCAAATTCAAGACATTTTTTTTTTTTTTTGAAATCGTTGGAAACCCCGCCACCAAACCACCCATTCTGAGCCGCGGCGCAGGTAAAACCCCCGGCTGCCTCAGGCTCTTACAAGAAGTTGCACCCCCGGGATTCGAACCCAGGTTAATTTTAATTTTTCATTATTAATACAATACATAAACTTGTTAAATCTAACAAAATACTGATAAAACAATTTCATAAAATATGAAAGAGTCTGGATGAAATTAAACAATTTATGGATTTAATAGAATCAAGGATTTTATAATATATATATATATACTAGTTTTTGCCCGTGCCTACGGCACGGTGTTATAGTATTTACATGTGCCTACGGCACGGTGTTACAAAATTAAACGATTTTATTTTTTAATTAAATGATGCCCGTGCCTACGGCATAGTGTTACAGTATTGACCCGTGCCTACGGCACGGTGTTACAGAATTAAATGATTTTATTTTTTTGCCCGTGCCTACGGCACGGTGTTACAGTATTAAATGATTTTATTTTTTAATTAAATAATTTTATTTTAACTTTCTATTTTTTAATTTGAAAATTTGGAAATTTTTGACTTTCTATTTTTTAATTTGAAAATTTTTGACTCTTTCCATCAATCAATTCACTCTCTTTCCTCCAATTACCAATGAAACGATCTGAGCCATCAATTAAGCCACATAAAGAGAGCCGTTAAATACACTCTCTTTCCTCCAACACCATTCTCCTTTATTATATAGATATGACATAATCAATTAAAATCTCAACTGAATACACCATATGTTCATTTTTATTTTCATTTAAAAAAATTATAAATGAATAATTTTTATTGATTTTTAGAGGGTCTTCAAAGAAGAGTTTCGAGGTTTGTTTGATTTTTATTTTATTTTCAGTCATGCGTTAATCATAAATCACTCCATTTTTTTTAAAAAAAAACTGAATATATAAATCTCTTCTTTATATATTGTACCTTTGCCCCATCTAAATCGTAAATTAAAAGTATTTCCTAGACTTGAACCACCGACATTATACTTCCACGATAAAAGTTAAGACATCTAGACTATCATTTGAAGTTTTTTATTTGTTTTGTTTTGTTTTGTTTTGTTTTGTTTTTTAAAGAAATATAAGAGGTGGATAAAATCCAAATCTATTTTTTTTATCCTCTTATCTCTCTCAAATTTCTCAAGTGACAAGCTAAATATAATTATTTGAAAACCATCACGCCACGCCTACACATGGCAGAAAGGCCTGAGTCAGGCTCGGCCCGGCCCGAGGTGAAAAAAGGCCGGGCTCAACCCAAAAAGCCAGGGCCCGGTCCAGCCCGGGCTTAAAATAAATAATTAAATATTTTTAATTATAAAAAATATATATTTATATAATATATTTTTTATTTTTATAATTTTTTTATAATAAAAAAATCGGGCTCAGGCCAAGCCCGAGTGGGCCGGGCCCGAGACCACATTTTTTTTTCCTGGCTAGCCCGGCCCGTTGCCACCCCTAGGCACGCCCATTGAGATCATTTTTTTTAAAAAAATAAGAGGGTGGATAAAGCCTAAATTCATTTTTTTCTCTTACCTTCACAAGATTCGAATACAGATCGTAAACTAAATAGTACTATTATTTTCTAAAAAGATAAATATAACTGCTTGAAAATTATTCGACCACTCCTATGTGGGCTGCAAATCGCTCAATTATAGAGATAAAATCACTTTCCTCAACGTTGGAAAATTAAGGGTGGCAAAAAAGCCCAAGCCCGGCCCTGCCCGGTCCGCGAGACTAAATGACCAAGCCGGGCTTTAGTGACAGGGCCCGGCTCGGGCTCGGGCCAGAGCCGGACTCGAAGATTTAAGCCCGGGCCCGGCCCAACCTGGGCTTAATTTTTTTAAAAAAAAAAAATAATAATAAACTTTTGAGGTATTTATTTGTAAATTTTGGATTGTTAGTACATGGATGATATATTGAAAATGTTGATGTATTTTTAAATTGTTTAGCTATTTTTGCATTTAGTGTGAATGTATGATATATTTATATAATATAAATTTCATTTGAATTTTTTTTTAAAAAAAAAGGGCCGGATTTTGGCCCGAGTCCGAGCCCGGCCCGAGTCGGGCCGGACCGGGCTTTTTTCAGGTCCGGGCCAAATTTTTTTAGGGCCGGGTCGGGAAAATAGAATTGAGAACCACCCAGAATGATTTTTAAAACAATGTGTTTACTTTCAAAAGAGTTGTTGCCCTCTTTAACTTGACTTTAATTATTGAAGCTCAGAACTTGAATCCTGGTCTCCTCTCCGAACACAGTCTCAAGAAAAGTCTATTTCTAACTGCTCTTTTTTAAAAAAAATAAAAATAAATTTGAAGTTAAGACTAAATGAGGAAATCTAGGGATCGGCTAGTATGTTAGGAGTATGAGTGCTGAGATTAAATCCAATCTTTTAAAAGATTATAAAATTTAAAAAAGTCGATTATCTAAATATCTGATAACATGAAATTTTAGATATTAATTATGAAAATTTGGGACATTGAACATGAAAATATAGACATTAAACATGAATTTATCTTTTTCTATATAGACAAAAGTTTGACATTTAGTTTGACATTAATTTGATATGGACCGGGTCCCACTTGTTTTTTTAGCATTAACCTGAAATTTTAAACATTAACATAAAAATTGGGCAATAAACATGTAAAATGGACCAATATGAAAATTTATTAGCATTAACATGAAAATTAGGGTATTAAACATGAAACTATGACATTGAACATAAAAATATATTTTCATAAGTGACATAAGATTTTGACATTTCACACGTGTATCGAAATTTCATAGTATAAACATATAAATTTCGACATTAAACATTTCACATGTGTACGGAATATAGAGTTTTTCCTTACGTGTTAGACGAGCGTTTGAACGTCCTTACGTATTTTTATGCACATAACACATTTTCCAGAGAAAAGAGGAATAAGACATCAAATATCATTATTAACAACACATGTAAGATGATAAGTTCTTAAGATTATTGGACGGAATGTGTTATTACCACTTCTTACATGTATTATTTAATTAAAAAACTTTAAATAGAAACCGTGCAAATCATTTATTAAACATAGGCATGAGAAATTAAAAAATATGGATATTATTGTAGAAGATGATGAATCTTAAACCAAGTCGAGATGCTCTTGTTCTTAAGAATTTATTAGTCCTGCCATGGTACTTTACGTATTTCTTGTAGCCAACGTTTTCCCAAGATAACTTGGTTACTTCTTGTAGAAGGGCACTCATGTCTTCAAGAAAACGAACAATGACAAAATGGTGGAAACTCTCTCAAATATGGAAAAATCTCAGACTTTCTAATATGTCTAAGACTTGTAAAAGAATTAATGGAAGAAAATTGAGTGAAGAAAAATGAGAACCCAAGGCCCTATTTATAGACATTGAAAGTTTTCATTGAAGAGATACTCTTGAGCTTAAAGATGCAATTCTTAAATGGGTCATAACTCTTCAATGTACTATTTCAACTCAAATGTTATATCATTTCCTTCTAAAAAAATATATTCATTCATTTGGTGCCTTTCCTAAAATCATATATTAAGAAATAAGAATATATCTTATCACAAGACACTCTATAAATACACCTTAAATTTAAGAAATTTCCTCCAGTCAGAACGTCTCCAAAAAATTTTATACCGAATATTGATATCCCAAAAAGTACAATTGTCTTGCCTGGAAATCTAAAAGATGAATAATAATGACAGTTTGAAAGAATATTTCCAACTTTGTTGGGGGAGTTCTAGTCCCATTAAGTGGACATGCCAATATTTTTTAAAAAAAATTTATTTGGATAGTAATTTTTCTTACATTTATTTGGTTTAGATTCTTGATTTCGAATTATTACTTGTAATATATGAAACTATAATTTAATTTTGGATTATTTATGGAGAAAATATCATTTTTCCATCCGATAAATAACATAAGTATCATTTACCAAACAAATTTTGAATTTGTTCTTATTTTCACCTGTAATTTGAAAATTGTTCACTTTTTCCACCTGAAAAAATGGAGATGTGTATAAGTTTTGTATTTAATTTTGAGCAAATTATCCATTTTTTACCTCATAAAAGTATTTGAAACTTCAAATGGAAAAGGAAAAATTTCCAAAATTTTCATGGTAAATGATATTTATGCTATTTATTAGGTGGAAAATGATAATTTCCCTTATTTATATTTTACTATTAAATTTATGCCGAAATAATAATTAGATATTGAAAAATTTGAACATTTTTATTTTAATATTAAATTTATGGAAAAATAACATTGTTTTATTTTATCATATATTTAATAGTAAAATGTAATAATTCAAATTTCATAGTACCTCATTATTATTTTACCATAAGTTTAGTAGTAAAATATAAATAATCTTAATATTCTTCTACGCAATAGACATAATAAGAATTTGATTTATACTTTTTCTAATAAACTTCCATAAAGTCCAAAACCATTAGGGCTCTTCCAATTTAATCCAAGTATAAATTATTTAACCTATTTAGTCCACCTACATATAAAAAAAACGTAAGTATACATGATGTATTGCATATTTGCTATTAAAAAAAGGGCACATGGGAGGAGTAAAAAGAGGAGAATTTTTTCCAACTTTAAATTTAAAAATTAAATATATTTTAAAATATAAAGTGTTTCAAGTAAAAATCTCAGGTAATCTAGCTACTTTCTATCAGTTGCAACAGGAAGAACATGTCTTGGCTTATAAGTAAAATAAAGAAATGACAGTGCTATACTATTTATTACAGAAGGCTTAGGCTTCCATGGGACCAACGAAACATGAGGGAAGTGAAAAAATAGGTAAAAAATGACCATTAAATTTCTAAGTTATCGATAAATTATTTTTAAATATTCATATATCATTTATTCATATTATAAATCATAATCTGTAAAATGATGTATTGTCATATCCCAGTAAATTTAAGACATGACAGGTAGGAGACGGCAGATCCATCTCCCTGAGCCTCATGATATAAAAGTGCATGACGTGTCATAACATGCATGTATGCTATACAATCATGCTATACAATGCACATTAAAACATACTTTATATACCATGCCATAAACATGCATACATAATTCGACTTCGTGGCATTTCTTGGCAAATATGTGAATGCATGCATGAAATCTTGTACCGCAAAACTGAAAATGGAGAAGTAAGTCGTATGAATGACCTAATGAATGAATGGTGAAAATGAAAGTAAACTATAAAGGTACAAGATTTGTATAATTATACTCATATGCAATTTAGATTCTTAAAGGTATAAGCTTACAAAGTTGTAGATATATATCTTAAATCATGAAACATGAAGCGTAGATCTTGAAACTTAAACTGTAAATCATGTACTGCAACCTTAAACATGTTGCATAACTATAATATGAACTGAAAGTTTGTAAACGTGGTTAATAACCTATGACAACAAACTAATAATTGTAACATATATTATAAATTAAAAATATGACATGGACCCTATGACGTAACTTGAAAACTATTAACATGACTTGAAACCGTAAACTTGAAAAAATATGTAATCATGACTATAATCGTAACATGTAGACTGTAAATATGACCGAAAACTATATAATGTGATCTTATAAATATGGCTGAAAACTGTTAGCATAAATTAAAAATATGAATAAATTAAATATGTTGGGATGTGATAAATGTCACTGTCATTATCAAAAAATATGAATGTCATTATAAAATTATGACCAACTTTACCAAAAAAGTGACTATTTTTATAGAAATCTAACTGTATATATAAAAATGTAACTATTCTTATAAAAAAAAAAAAAAAAAAAGAAAAAAAAAGTAAAGTAAATGTCATTGTAAAAATGTGACTATTTTTACAAAAAAAAAAATGATTATCCTTACAAAATATATATGTACTTGTAAAAATGTGACTATTTTTATAAAAATGTCCAATAATTGTAAAAAAAAAAATTCTAAATGGTGAGATTTTCACCGTTTATGCATGAACATTATTCTTTTTAAAAAAATTATGTTGTAATAGAGATAGATAAAATAGTAATATCAATATGAATAAATTCAACTTAGAATTAATTAATATTCAGACTAATTAGGAAGAATTTAAAAATATTAAGATTAATTAAAAAAAATTTAAGTGATATTCCAAAATTGAAATAGCTCAAGGTGAAAATTAGTTTTTAATATTTTTCTATAAAAAAAGGAAGCAAATTGGGTTGGGAAAAACCCGAACTTGAATCATATTTTAAAAGATTATTTAAGAATGTAATGACTTACAAGATTTTCTTACAATTTTTTTAATTACGATTTTTTACTTATTGGATTTTAAAAGATTTATATCATAAACATTTAAAAGATTTGAAATGACCACATATAGAAAATTACAATAACAATAGGAATATATGGAATCAATTAAAGTGTAATTTCTTATAACCAGGATTATATGGAATGAAACTAATAATTATTCATCTATTTAATTGTAAGATCCCCGATTTGGAAGATGCTACCGGCAGGGGATAAACCGTACTAACCCATGAGCCTCCGACTCAGATAACTGCTATTTAATTTCTGATACTGTTTTCTCTAATATATCTATATGTAGTATGCATGGAACCATAGCCCAACTCAAACGACATAAAATGCTTTTATTACTCATAACTGTGTACTCCAATATACTTTTTTCTTACAACTCTTTAATGGACACTTGTAATGACTTTTGCAACACTAATGTATGGATGCAACTTTACTTTGACTCTGACTGGACTCTTGTGCTCTCTGACTCTGGACTGGTGGACTCCAAACCTAGTAACTGCATCAGTATTCATATTCTTGAGCTCGACCTCCAAGAATACATGTAGGAACAGAAAACTAGGAGTGGGGGGTTAGATCATCGTACGATCTAAGTGAGTGGAGTATAAAATTGAAATACTTAAGTCAAAACGATAGGTTTTAAAACTAAAGTTTCAGAAATCACTTCATATGAAATTTCTTTCTGAAAACTCCGTCCGAAATATCTTTAATAAAACTTTTCTTTCTGAAAATTACTTTTGAAGTACTAAGCTGTTTCTAAAATCTGATTTCTGAAAACTGCGTTTCTGAAAATCTGATAACTGTGATGTTCTATCTCTGAAAACCTTGACGAATGAGGGCATTATGTATCGTCGTCCCCCCATACGCCTAACTGTAGCCAACAGTGCAAATCCATGACTTTGGGGCGTTACGTATCACCATCCCCCAAAGTATGCCACTACTGTCTCTGAAACTGGTGGTCTTGGGACGTTATGTATCGCCATCCCCCAAGCCACAAACTAGAACTGGGGGTGCAGATCTATGCTACCACCCAACCTCGGAAACTAAGGTCTAGGGGCGTTACGTATCGTCGTCCCCCTAGCCATGCTCTAGGATCGGAGGGCGTTACGTATCGTCGTCTCCTCAGTCCTCTACATGTGCACATGTCTCTGTCTGTTAATTCCAACTGTGTCAAGCTACATAATGGGGTGAGTTTTTCTCTCATGTCCCGAAATATAACATCCCCAATATAAGAATGCTACCGGCAGGCAACAAAATCCCATTGTCGCCTAAGCCTTTATTTTAAAATTAGAACACTTACTTTAACTTCTATATTATGCACTGACCATTTATATAAATATTGCATGTAACATATGTGCTCAGACTAATAAAAGTGCAAAACCATAAAGGAATCTCATACATACTTATATACATATACATGTACTAAAGTGAATACAATGAGTCCAGAGTATATAGTACAGTACAAAATGATACTACAACAAAATAACTCCATAGGAAATCTATATCATATGTGAATATAGCCCTGGAGTGACAGACCCAACACATAATGACTGCAGTGTAACCCTCATGCTCGATCTGGGCATCCAAAAAGTACATCGCTCACCAAAAGAGATATCCTGCAAACAAACTGGAAAGTGGTGGGGTGAGTCCAGAGGATCTCAGTGAGTGGAGCTACAAAAGGGAAAAACATATCAAAATATAACCAAGAAACTTTAAACTAAAGATTCTTTAAAGAAAAACTTTCTCAAAGCAAGCTTAAACTTCTCTTCATCAAAACATTTCTAAGAAATACTTCTGAATTAATAATAAAAATAAATAATAAAGAAAATGTCTGAAAATATCATGCCCAAGACCATAACTCAACTGGGCATCTCTAGAAGTGGTGGTACTCTACGTCCAGGACAAACACTCAACTGGCAACGTAGAGCTCTACACCCAGAACCATAACTCAACTGGCAGTGTAGCCACCAAGTTCTGAAATCAGGATTTCGGGACTCTATAATTCCTAGTCCTGCTAGAGGATCTGAGAGCGTCCCCTCAGTCCTCCACATGTGCATATGCTACTATATTCGTCAATTCCAGCTATCAAGTTACATACTGGGGTGAGTTTTTACCTCATGCCCCGAAAATACAAAACTAATGCTAGAAAACTTTAAAACTTTAAAATCAAACTTTGTCTAATAAATAACTGGTCAATAAAGAAAACTAACGTCTTAAAACTTGTCAATAAGTCCCAAAATATATTTTCAAATATATAAAACAATAAACTTAAAACCAATCTAAAAAGAAATAAATAAGTCTCCACTCACATATTATGTCCAAGCAAGCTCCTTTATGTGGTTGGGGACGAGCGCGGCTCCTGACCAGTGTCTAAAGAGAAAAGAACATAGAGTTAGAGTTCCAAGTTATAAAATTCGTTTCATAACAATCTTTACTCGTTAATACCACTAAAAGTCCTTATTAAGACCTTCCTTATTGTTGGGGTTTTAAGGGGGAATATCGGTAACGCATCGGAATAGTGGAAAATCAAAATTTTTCGGTTTCAAAACTTTTTCTCGGATCAATCAAATAAACTTATTTATTTAATTATCCAATTATCAAATTATGAAAAATTACACAAGAAATCAAATTTATTGATAATTACCGAATTGCCCCAAAACTTTGTAAGTTTATCATTTTAGTCCAAAAGTTGTCAAATACAATTTTGGATGATTCTAAATCATTTCTAAAATATTTTTCAACACATCTAACGCATCAAAATCAGATTTCACACAAATCCCCAATTTTTAGTCTAATGTCGTGAGCCACCCAAAATTTTCAATTAATTACAATTTGGTCCCTTTAGTTCAAAACATGCCGAGATCAAATCCAATCAACCTAAAATTTTACATGCATCATATTCATACCATAATACATCACATATATGAAAATCCCCAAATTTGGAGTGGGTTAAGAACCCTAATTTTACAATTTCATCAAATTGGCCAATTTCACCAAATTTACAAAATCCAACACTTTAATCCATTCAATACTTCACCAATCAAGCCTCACCACTTTGAAATAACTCTAGAACAATTCTAGGTCACCAAGGAGTGGTTACTAACTCTAGAATGACAACTTTGATTTTCTAAAAATCAAAAGTAAGCCTTTGAAACCATTTCAAGGCTACTTACATACACACATCTTTCATTCAAGTTCACAACCATAGGCTACTTACATACACACATCTTTCATTCAAGTTCACAACCATATAAACACAAACTATAAGAGTAGAGATAACATCAAAGCATCAGAAAATGAAGCTAAGCATGTTAGAAACATATTTCATGTTGAAGACATTAAAGAAAGACTTACAAAAACAAGCTTTTTCAAGCCTTTTCTCTTTGAACTTCAAGCTTTGCTCTCAACTCTCTTTTATGTTATTTTTGGTATCAAATGAACTTGTTAAACCCTAAAAAATGAAACAAAACAATATATACTCCACAAAATAAGCCTGGGCCGAAATTGCATGTATATATAATATCTAGATATTTTTTTTTTTCATTTAATTTTGCTTTATCAACTTGTAAAAGCCATCATCAAACCATTTAATGATTTTCTAAAGTCAAATAAAGCAACTTTAAGTCATCTCAACAATTATCACAACTTTAGGATATTTGTATCTTTAATTAATTTAATCATTTAACAATTAAATAATTTTTTTAATACAAATATATTAAATATATGTATTATATTTACATTAATATAAAATACATATATATTTATGATATAAGTCAAATATCTCAATTTGACAATTAATTAATGTGTATTTGATAAAATCTATCATTAAATACAAATACACAAAAATTAAGAAATGACTATTGGGTCCCTACACATGTATTTTTCGTTTAACGTTTAAACGACTTATAAATAATCAGTATTATTAATAAATGTTGCCCTAGTGCTCTACGAGTATATTTCATTAGTGAGACTCTCTAGATTCAGGTATATCCGTCATAAAATCCAATTTCGTGTCCATAATTTGCCCACCCGTAAATTATGACGACCACGGATAAACTAGATGAATCATACAGGTCGAGGTCATTGCATACGTATAATCTCTTCGTCACAGGCATCCGGATAATACCAGAGATATAGATGTAAACGTCAAATCTCTATAGGTATTATCTCGTCGACGTATCTATTAGCAATCTCTAAATAACATTCGAACTTACTTCCGAAGTATACTGTGGCCACAGATTTAACAGACTGCTAATTATATATGGACTACCTATGCTCTGTACACAGAACTGACGGATCCTATCTTGACACACACAGGATATCCTGAGGATTGGTCCACACTCAACGAACAAGCGGAGGTCTAATCTAAATAGATCGGTGACGTGACTGCCATCTAAGTGTGGAGGATGTCTCATACATCCACAGTGGTGTCTCAATTCGAATGACCATTATGCTACTCAACCCGAGAAGATTCTTATTGACGTTGGTGTACCATCCCTTAAGAATCTTAGGTGATTCGTTCAGTGTTTATCTATTATAAATACCTACACGTCTATACGAGTCTCCAAGACTCATGGTTCATTGGGATAAACCATCGGACCAAGTCTCGATATACGACATGTACTGGTCTCAACGGATTTGACTAACCGACCCGTGTTAGTAAATCTTGGCCATGAACTGTATTTGATAATATATATTTAGCAGTGACACTTCCCAATGTCAATTACAAACTAACTTTGTAACTGTGTACTGCATTATATATTATCGGGCCTTTGTCTAATATATACATATCACTAAACCATATTTAGTTTCAATCTAATAGTAATTAGATCGAATACATATATAAAAACAAGAGGTATAACCATTAAATGAGTAATATTATGGAATAAGGGGATGTTCGTATTCATGAATGAGACATAAATACGGTCCGGATTGGCGCTCTGAGCACCAACCCCAACAATTTCTCCCAATCCACGGTATCATATACACATCTCAATGTGTATCGTATACGCATGGCTCTCAAAAGCTCACCTAGCACTTAAGAGGTAGGCAATAAGAAGTAGGTCCGCTATGACATATTGAGTTTGTCAAACAAACCCAATTGTTTCTTATAGTCAGTATCATTCATATTTTGTAGAATCTAAATTATACATTAATATGACTCTGATGGTACATCAATACTGTGCTACAACTACTGAGTTGTCCAAGTATTTATGGATCAAATCCTAAATACTATGTAGACAACCGCAAGCACAATACCACTATGAAAACTTCTAATTTATAAGGTCACTATGCAACTTCATAAGTCAATACTTAATAAGTTGCATCTAATTCCATTTGATAGTAGAATCCTTCGTGACACTCCCACTGCATCTTTTGTGATTCTTTATGACGTAGACTATCTAACGTCATAATTAGTCTCAAAACTAATATGACCCTAATGGTTGCAGGCTGTATTCTCCATGAATTAGAAACTCGTTCTTAATATCTCAAAGATCACAAAGAACGTGTTTTAAGATCCATCCTATGGTCTATAGGATATCAAAATAACTCATAACAATTACGATTAAATCGATATCTTCAATCGCACATTATAAAGTATTTATTATGTCATCATCAAATGATACATAAGATTGATTAGACATTCTAATCAATATCTATTTCGAAAATGAATCATCCTTTATGAAAGATGAATACTTTATATAAGACCCATAGTAACTGTCCAACAATTATACTAACTGTCATAGAGCCTATTTATGTCATTTATTAGATCATATCTAATGTACGAATAATAGGAGTATCTCACAAGTCTCTTAGTTTTATATCTTATATAAAACTTTATATCAAATATAACAGAGACTACTCTCACTGCTTTCATGGAGTAAAGAAGACTTAGGTAAACCTTTTACCTTACAAACATCTCATTATTACTATAATAATGATAATGTTGTTAGGATATATAATACTAGAAAGTAATTTGTACGCTCCCACTAACCCTTCAAGCACATATGTATTCTTTATACTTTGATAAGATCAACAATCTGACGGATATAAAAAATAGAGAATACGGATTTCCGGAATACTTATTCGAGTCTACAATAGGCTCTATAAGCTAGCATACTAAACTGCGACCTCAGCAAAACACAAACATTAGGGCCATTCCAGAATGAACTCTTCAAACAAAGAAATCACAACTGATCTCTTATTTGAATAAGTCATTGAAAAATGCCACTTTGCATTCTTTAGCTAAAATGTACAATTTAATATCAACATTAACCAACAGATCTTAAATTATTCAATTAGTGTGACTAGAGATAAGTTTCCTTAGAATCTACAATAGATTGCTGAGTATAACTTTTCTCACTGTCATATTATAAAGGTCAAACCTTTAACTAGCTCACACTGCTTTCGCTGCGCAAACAATTAGCACATATCATGAACTAATTCATAATGAAAGCTTAATCAAGTTCAAAACTTGATCGTAGTAAGCTATAAACAATCTTAGATCTATGGTTCAATGATGAACTTCCAGAATCGATATCAAATATCGCTTCCATTATAAGTTATAGGATATTTTCTTCAGTAAGAAAACAACAGAACCCTTAAGTAACAAGTACTCGTAAATGATTCTGATATCCTATTAGACTTATATAGAATATGTATAAGGGTTGTTTCATCTTATTAATTACGTAGTTCCATTTATAATTTATCATTCTCATATTTGACTTCATTAAGTCAAGTCTTTTCTACAATTTTTAACATCCGATGTTACACACCAAGTAATAAAACGATTTTATTACTTAGGATCGTAGGAAAGATATTCTATCAAATATAATACAATATTCTATTAAACAGAATAAATGATAAACTTTTACTTATACCTACAAGGTGTAAGTAATTTCCATTAAATAACCATTATATAAAAGAAAGATTCAAATTTCAAACTTTTCAAGATTCGAATTTTCTACCTATACATATCATATATGTACTGTAGAAATTTAATGGAACATAAATCGAAAAGATAAACTAGTGTTACTGGAGCATATCCCCAAGAGTATTGAAAACTAGTTCGGTAATATTCAATATCAAACGAATCAAATAATATAAGATTCGATTACTTCCACTGCTCAATTCCATCAAGATGGAATAGTGGAAGAATAATATTGAATAAGAATCATATTCATTGAATAACCTTAGAACTAATTGCTTTAAATTCATACGTTTGATCGTATCAAAGATCTTTGAACAATTCAAAGACTTGTAATGAATTTTGAGGATAGAGTTCTCTATGAACTTTAGATTGAATATAGTTGAACAAGTCAAAAATGTTCAATCTATGTTTCATCAGAACAGATTGAAAGTTCTTGATCATTTCAAGACGTTCAATATGTGTTCTTTTAGAAACACGTAACTAAGTTATGACAATTCATAAACTAAGTTACGAAGAAAAGAAAACTACCTTAAGAAATTACAATTTATTAAACTACATACATCCAATGTATCAGTTAAATAAATCTGGTGGTCCAATGACAATCATTGGTTAAACGAGATCTTAATCACCTTCCTGAATACAATATTCGTTAAATGGATAAGGATGTGTGGTGTGATCTGGTATCAAACCATCATTCACCATATGGAATAAGCATCTAATGCTTAAGTGATTAAACTCATAAAACACCGTTCTAAATTATTCACTTTTACCGAATAATTTTTCTTAATGTTTATCACTACGTCAATGACACTACTAGTTATATTTAAAATATATAATAATTGTTTATAAAGAACAAGTAACTATCCAATAGTCGCAAGTTCCGATATCAAATATCAAAAATAATCATTAACTAATATTTCAATTAACTAGACGAGAGATCTGGTATACTATACCTATAGTTGTAGTATTGTGAAAATCGATATTTTCTATACACAACTATACGCATCTCCTTTATTTAGCTTTACTATTTGCATTCAACTATTCACTAAAATCACAAATAATTGATTAGCAAATTGTGTCAGACACATTGCCTCTAAAGGTCATTAAAGTTAAGAAACGTCAATACTAGATAAACAAATACCTAATTGGGCTTTCTTAATGCCAGTCAAGAATCTCGAGACATGAACTAATTCAAGTCAATCCTTACTGCTTAAGAAACTATTCTCTCTAAAGTATTATATCCTAAAAGGGATATCTATCTAGATTATCTATCATTACTTAGAAACTAAGTCATTACCATCTCGATTTTTGAAGAAAATCGGAACAACAGTTCCCGATGGTTTAGACCAATCTAATAATATCCTAGTCTATTAGTATCTAGAACCTATTCTAGATAACTGCAATCAAGAGTCAAGTTAGATAACATATCAAAATATGTGTGCAGTGAATTAAAAGTTTAATTCTATCTAATATAGATTAAGGAAAACAAACAAGCGGTTATTTCCATAATAATACACACTGCCTAAGTTAAGGAATTTTTAAAACTTAGCAGTGCCTCCCATTATTTTACGTAATATCGTAATCCCCTACGGAAAAATGAGAATTCAATAATTAAATCGAATTCCATAATGGGAAATGGACCCCATGAATATATTTTGACTCACAGCAGAGGCACAGTATCGCCTACGTATATTCACAGGTAGACAACTCATTGTCAATCACACTCGTTGTGACTCATTGGTTTCTGGTCTTGGTCGTTTCTCGTTGTCGCTGCTAAGGCAGGCCCACAAGGAGACGTACCAAGGTTAAACTTGTCAATGATAAACTCAAGTTACTTGCGTAACCCTGACAGCTAGGGCACGTTCAGGATTCCGCTTTCGCTTGAATTTATCTAGTATCTAATATACATCCGGCATAAATAAATCTCTATCGGCTACACCCTCACAGCAGAGGCACGGTCTCAGATGTAGTCACGAAAAAATATTTATAAACCGTATTGACAAGACGAATCAAGAAACAAGTATTCTAAATACCAGTTACTTTAAAACCTTATTTAGCGGGGCGGATATTCCATAAATGATTCTTTTAATTTATTTAATCAAATTAAATAAATTATGCATGCAACAAGTAAATAAGAAAATAAAAATTAGATTTTAAAGGGCTAATCATATCGGGGTGTCCAGAATCAGACTCGCTCTGATACCATTTTGTTGGGGTTTTAAGGGGGAATATCGGTAACGCAGCGGAATAGTGGAAAATCAAAATTTTCCGGTTTCAAAACTTTTTCTCGGATCAATCAAATAAACTTATTTATTTAATTATCCAATTATCAAATTATGAAAAATTACACAAGAAATCAAATTTCTTGGTAATTTTCCGAATTACCCCAAAACTTTGTAAGTTTATATCATTTTAGTCCAAAAATTGTCAAATACTTTTGGATGATTCTAATCATTTCTAAAATGTTTTTCAACACATCTAATGCATCAAAATCAGATTTCACACAAAATCCCCAATTTTTTAGTCTAATGCCGTGAGCCACCCAAAATTTTCAATTAATTACAATTTGGTCCCTTTAGTTCAAAACATGCCGAGATCAAATCCAATCAACCTAAAATTTACATGCATCATATTCATACCATAATACATCACATATATGAAAAGCCCCAAATTGGAGTGGGTTAAGAACCCTAATTTTACAATTTCATCAAATTGGCCAATTTCACCAAATTTACAAAATCCAACACTTTAATCCATTCAATACTTCACCAATCAAGCCTCACCACTTTGAAATAACTCTAGAACAATTCTAGGTCACCAAGGAGTGGTTACTAACTCTAGAATGACAACTTTGATTTTCTCTAAAATCAAAAGTAAGCCTTTGAAACCATTTCAAGGCTACTTACATACACACATCTGTCATTCAAGTTCACAACCATATAAACACAAACTATAAGAGTAGAGATAACATCAAAGCATCACAAAATGAAGCTAAGCATGTTAGAAATATATTTCATGTTGAAGACATTAAAGAAAGACTTACAAAACAAGCTTTTTCAAGCCTTTTCTCTTTGAACTTCAAGCTTTGCTCTCAACTCTCTTTTATGTTTTTTGGTATCAAATGAACTTGTTAAACCCTAAAAAATGAAACAAAACAATATATACTCCACAAAATAAGCCTTGGCCGAAATTGCATGTATATATAATATCTAGATATATTTTTTTTTCATTTAATTTTGCTTTATCAACTTGTAAAAGCCATCATCAAACCATTTAATGATTTTCTTAAAGTCAAATAAATCAACTTTAAGTCATCTCAACAATTATCACAACTTTAGGATATTTGTATATTTAATTAATTTAATCATTTAACAATTAAATAATTATTTAAATATAAATATATTAAATAATGTATTATATTTACATTAAATATAAAATACATATATATTTATGATATAAGTCAAATATCCTCTTTACCTTCATCTCTTCAGTGCTAACAAGATAAGGAGCATAGCGAGACAACCGAGTAAACTGAATATCATACTCTGAAACTGTCATCTGTTCACCCTGCACTAACTGCTAAAACTCCCGAGCTCTAGCATCCCTGACACTCTATGGCAAAAATATGGACATAAATGTCGTACTAAACTCAGCCCACGTTAAAGGAGGGGCATCCCGTCGCCTACCATCACGAAAGGATATGAACCAGACGTTGGCAACATCTCTCAACTGGAAACTGACCAACTCTACTGCCCTCTCGGAAGAGCATCCCAAAGCAGTGCATATCATATCAGACTCCTCAATAAAACCACTAGGATCTGGAGAGGTCTCTACCCCCGAAAATGTGGGAGGGTGAAGTTTGCGGAAATCATGAAGTGATACTAGTAGCTCTTGCCGCTGCATAACCTGAGCTGTCGCTGGGGGTGGTTCTTGTGGCACAACAGAAGACCCGGCTTGGTATATGTTAGGATCAGGTACAATCAGAGGAGATATTGTTTAGTGATCCAAGGGTAATCCCACCAAGGGAGGTGGAACAGGAATGGTAGGTTCTGCAGCTCTTGGCTCTGGGCCTATTGGCTGCGGTTGACGGTTAATCAACTGAGCCAAAGCTGCTACTGACTGCTGTAACTGCTGTAAACCAGTAACTACTGGATCAATAGGCTGATCAACAGGGGCCGCCCTACCCTCCCCCACAACACTCTCATGTACAGACTCAACCCTTTGTCCCCTATCTGGCTCAGGAGGAGGTACAACTGATCTCTCATCTTGGTCAATATCTTAGGGCTCCCTATCACGTATGGGCTTACCCCTAACTCCAGTTCTTCCATTGGGTGGCATAACGTATCTATAAAAAGAAGAAAATAAATGGTCAGTTACATGTATAAGAGTCTCAAATGATTTCAAACAAGTCATAGATCGAGATAAGGTTACTAGTGCAAACAGCCACCCATATATGTTAGTACCCCGGGTATACCACATATACAAGTCACCGATCCTCTTTTTACTGCAGTCACGAACTCTCCTAGACCATACTCTGATACCATCTTTGTAACATCCCCAATACAGGAATGCTACCCCCGGCACACAAAATCCCATTGTCGTCTAAGCCTCTATTTTAAAATTAGAACACTTACTTTAACTCCTATATTATGCACTGACCATTTATATTGCATGTAACATATGTGCTCAGACTAATAAAAGTGCAAAACCATAAAGGAATTGTAGGCATTGTATTTTTACATATCAGCCCGATGATGAGTCTCGTATGAAGACAACTACCTCTTTAGTCATGAAAGCCGCGGGAAACAGATGTTGGAAGGGTAAAGTTGGAAAATAGAATTTTGTTGGATTTTATCTGATTGTTTAGCTTCGGCTGCTTGTTTGACTTCTGTTTCAAAGCTTATCTTAGGCCCAAGACCCCACAAACTATTTACCAAAAACAAAACCAACCCCAAAATACCCAAGCCCACCAAGTCAAACCAAGTCCACGCCCAAAGAGGGGTGATTCACACGCCCAACTAGTCCTTATTTAGGTATATGCATATTTATCACATGCTAAAATCTTGTAAAATCCTTACCTAAATAAAAGAAATCAAATCAAATCCCTACCAAATCAAATCCAATCCCCACCCCAAATAAGGAGATCTATTCCTTATTAAGAAGATGTCACCATCAATAGAAATCCTACTGCTAGTCGTATAAGGAAAACCTCATCTCCTTTGCCTATAAAAAGAGACCTTCACCCCCATTCACAACCCTAGCACATATATCTCCCTCACACGCCTAGATCACTCTTTTAAGCCTCCATTGCACGCCCAAACATCCCCCTGAAGCCTCCATTGCCGCACCTTCAAGCCAAAGCATCTCTCTTTACCCACCGCCTCTCCCCTTCATCCTTACAACCCTTCACCCCACACGCCCAACACCCTAAACAAACCCCCCTTTGCCGCATCTTAGCCACCATTCACAGCCCCTAAACAAGCCTTAAAACAGCCCCAAAGTCGCACAAACAACCCCACACACAGCCCATCCCTTACACGCCTAAATAGCCCAGAAAACACTCACTGCACTGCACTTTTACTGCCACAAATCAGCCCACTGACCTGATCATTTTTGCAGTGATTTTAGCCCTCAAAACAGTCCCCGAAACACCTAAAAAATGTACTGAAAAACTGCACAAGACCCCCCTAAAAAATCACCAAAACCGCACCCTTTTAGCTTTCCAAATCACTCGAAACATTCCACTAATCGACCAAAACAGCGACCTGAAACGCAACAAGAAAACAACAGCAAAAAGGACTTAAAACAGCAGCCCAAGCATCAAAACAATGAGGAAAAACATTGAGAAAACAAATCGGAAAAGTATCGGATCATTCGCCCTTCCAACGGACGTGTAACGCCCTTTCTTGAGACGACAAAAAGAGGTTGACCTGAAGGCATCTTTTTTCTTATATTCTTTCATTTTATTTTATTTATTTTAAATATTATTGCATGAGATTCGTTTGAAGCATGATTTGATTGTTGGATGAGCGGGACATGTGTTCCCTTTTGTGGTATATCGGATGGAAACCCGGACGTAAATTCCATAGCCGATTCCGAATGAACGGTAGTATGGTCTGCACTCGGGATACAATGCCACGTACCACTAAAGATGCACGCATCTCGTCTCATCCAAATTTGTGTTTGAGCATGTTGTAGTTCTAGGTTGTTTATTTCTTATTCTAAGCATGATTTAATTTAGTTTTTGTTATTTAATTTTAAAGCATGATTATGTTCCTTTTTTACGCATGATGTTTAGTTTAGTTTATATTCATGTTTAAATAATTATTTGTTTATGTTGGTTTGATGGCTCAATATGTTCGATGTGTGATATTGCGTGTTTGTTGTTTAAAGATTTACTTTCAAGCATGCAAACTTAGATTAGGATTTATTTAGCGGAAGCATATTAGATCTAAGTGGCCTTTGAACATGATTATTGAGTAGATGCAGTTGATTTATTGCACAAATTATATCATCACAGTGACATAAGTAAGAGACCATTTCGAACCCAACGGTTTGAGGTCTTCCCTTGCGAGGGGTGAGTGCGGCCTTAAACTTTGTCCCGGTTCACACCGGGTGGCGACTCTATTATTCTCCGGTTTAGTTCCCCGCGGACTACTCCGTACTCTCAACTAGGCCCTGAGTCTAGAACAACATGCGTCACCCAAGTTCTGTGTCCTACAGGAATCCCATACATACTTATAAACATATACATGTACTAAAGTGAATACAATGAGTCCATAGTACAGTACAAAATGATAATACAACAAAATAACTTCATATGAGATCTATATCCTATGTGAATATAGCCCTAGAGTGACAGACCCAACACTTAGTGACTGCAGTGTGACCCTCATGCTCGATCTGGGCATCCAAAAAGTACATGGCTCACCAAAAGAAATATCCTGCAAAGAAACTGGAAAGTGGTGGGGTGAGTCCAGAGGATCTCAGTGAGTGGAGCTACAAAAGGGAAAAGCATATCAAAATATAACCAAGAAACTTTAAACTAAAGATTCTTTAAAGAAAAACTTTCTCAAAACAAGCTTAAACTTCTCTTCATCAAAACATTTCTAAGAAATACTTCTGAATTAATAATAAAAATAAATAATAAAGAAAATGTCTGAAAATATCATGCCCATGACCATAACTCAATTGGGCATCTCTAGAACTGGTGGTACCCTACGTCCAGGACAAACACTCAACTAGCAACGTAGAGCTTTACACCCAGGACCATAACTCAAATGGCAGTGTAGTCACCAAGTTTTGAAATCAGGATTTCGGGACTCTGTAATCCCTATTCCTGCTAGAGGATCTGAGAGCATCCCCTCAGTTCTCCACATGTGCACATGCTACTATATCCATCAATTCCAACTATCAAGTTACATACTGGGGGAGTTTTTACCTCATGCCCCGAAAATACAAAACTAATGCTAGAAAACTTTAAAACTTTAAAATCAAACTTTGTCTAATAAATAACTGGTCATAAAGAAAACTAACATCTTAAAACTTGGCAATAAGTCCCAAAATATATTTTCAAATATATAAAACAATAAACTTAAAATCAATCTAAAAAAAATAAATAAGTCTCCACTCACAGATTATGTCCAAACAAGCTCCTTTATGTGGTTGTGGACGAGCGCTGCTCCTGACGAGTGTCTAAAGAGAAAAGAACATAGAGTTAGAGTTCCAAGTTATGAAATTCGTTTCATAACAATCTTTACTCGTTAATACCACTAAAAGTCCTTATTAAGACCTTCCTTATATTTAAATGGACCCTAAAAGTAATGTACGGCCTCTAGGTTTGCGCCCCATTTCACCAGAAATTTTTCTGGTTTCTGCTACGCTACGGGCGTCGCGACGCAGAGCTAGCTGGCGTCGCGACGCCAGGCCGTTTCGCTGGGCAGAAACTGCCCAGCGAGAACTGCAACACCAAGCCAAAATAATGGATTCCTAAGCACCCAAAACACATCAAACACACATCCTAACATCCCTCCACCATCACCATCCTCCTAAACATCTCAATTGACTCATTGTTAGGCAAAATTCCTTCTCTATTCAAAACCCACAAATTAGAGCAATCAACAAAAATTACCCAAAACAAAACCATTTTAACAATCAAAACCAATAAAACCTCATTCTCATTAATCCCACAACATACTCCAACCAATCATTCATCAAAATCCAAAACATCACAAAATGGAGACTCTTCTTTCTCTTCCTTAAACAATAAATCAACTATATCTCTTCTTAGAATTTTGCTAGAAGGAATTTTTCTTGAAGATTTTGAACTTGATTAGAGACCCAACCATGAAAGCTTCTTCTTCTCATCCATTACCACTTACGTTCGTTTTGAGAAAAAGAGGGAAATGGTATTTTCTTTTCTTTCTAAATGATATTAACCATATTTCTTTAATAAAAAAAAATCTTTAGAATGGTAGAGAAATAAATAAATGGGTTTGGGCTTCTCCCTTTTCTTTTTTAATTTTCTTAACCATTTAAGCCCAATCTTTTTCCCTAATTACTACTAACAAGCCCAACTAATAATAACAAAATAATAGCTTTAATTTAATTTAGATATGCACCTATTATTCTAATAAGTTCGATACTTATTAAATATTCCATAAGAGGAAAGGAGATTAAGCCTCTCCGAGTGACTTAACTACTAGGGTCGTTACACGAAAACATAAAACTCATGCTTTAAATCTTAAAACTGTATCAAACTTTTTTCGAAAATATTTCTTTCTTAATTAAAACTCAAATCATAATTATTTATGAAATAACTGTAATAATAAAGCATTCTAACGCCAGAAGGCGGGATAGTAAATCTGATATCAAAACTTAATAAATAAAACCAGTTTGAGAAAAAAATATCCACTCACTGTTTTGGAATTTGACCGGAATTACTCGCTTGCTGAAAGAATTCTGGTTCCTGCGAGTATCTAAAACTGACAATATTGGTTAGAAGTGGGCTGGGAAGGATATTTCGCAGTAAACTAAATTCGTCTATTCAAATACTTATATCATTTCAAAGTTATTATCTTATATCATTATGTACTGTACAATTACGGAATGATAAGAGACCCATAGGGCGACCTCTAACACGCTGGGGTGGAAATGGAATGGTTTAAAATCAATTTGGTGAAATTTATGTCTTCGCGTCGCGACGCACATCATCCAGAAGCTTCCCGTGAATTCCATCACGCGTCGCGACACAGACCTGATTCCCAGGTTTCTGCATTTCTTTTCTTATGCGTTTCTCAACCAAAAACATCTTTAATACTTACATATCACTTCCAATACACAATCCAACAAATCACATCAATTTCATACATACTAAACTACCAAGTTATCGTCATTAACTACTCACCCATTAAATCACAAATTCATTATTCTTAAATCAAACTTTAAACTTCCCAAACTCCAACACCTAACTCCATAACCCATTTCTTTACTCATTAACCACTAATATGCAACATATAACATGCCTACAACTACCATAACATCAATTTGCTAAAATCTCATAACTTGGAATTTGGGTTTAGTTTCATTAGCTTATTTTTGTTGAATTCTCAAATATTCCAAGATTTCTAATGATTGCCATGCCCACTTTGCTTCATCTTCCTTCTTTTTCCTTCTTCTTTCTTCTTTTCTTTATTTCCTTCATGTTCATCTTCTTCTTCTCTTCTCTCTTTTCCTCTCGGTAGTACGTCTCTTTCTTTCTCATTCTTGTTTCCAATTTGTGTAATTATGAATAGTATGCTCTTATATACTAGGACCTTTTTGTTATTTGGAAAAATGGAGAAAATGTGGAAAGATGTAGAAGATTTTAAATTCTTCCATTTTGACCCCGAAATCACTATTCATCAGGATTTTGACTTGCGTTTTTGACCAGCTTCTGGTCCAAATTTGGGAAAATGTTCAACATAAAAGTTGTAGGTCTAGATCTCAGATTTTCGACAAAATAAATTTATAAAAATTGGAGTTCTTATGAAAAAGTTACACCCAAAATACCACAGGCTGTTCAAAGGGGAACATTGTACAGTCTCGACCCGAGACTTCGAGGGATTTACGGATTGTCCCCAAAGTCATTCCATAAGTATATTTATTTTATGTGCATTCGTCTCATACTTAACAGTACTACTGTATGCAATAGTAAAAACTACCGGTCGTTACATTAATACAAGCTGTTGTCTTTTTTTTTTTTTTGAAAATTACAATAACAATAATTCAAGCAAATTATAACTCAAATAGTTTGACCAAAGTACCAAAATAGTTAATTTGAATATCTGAATTGATTGAAAGAGTGAATAAAATAGTTCAAGAGATAAATAAACTCGTAGTGGCCATCATATCTTAGAAAGAAATCATCTACAAATCCAGTATAAAGACGGTAAATTTCCTTTATGGATAAAATTGTTACAACATGCTTCAACCGAGCACAATTTCGTAATCTTGCTTGATCATGTTTTTATAGGATTGTTGAATATTTGCTAACACGTAATGTATTTACGATGCATGTATTAACAAAAAAAAAAAAAAAAAAAAAAAAAAAATTGACTGAAGCAACTGTTTTTTTCTTTTAATATTTTCTACAGTGTCAGCGTTAATGGTCATTGTTTGCTTAACTTTGATTTCAGTGTAATGTGTATGGATCTGTTTTCACAAGAAATTTGAACTAAAAGCTTTTTTTTTTTTTTTTTTTTTTTTTTTTTGAAAGAAAGGAGAAATTGCATTACACAGACTGAAAAAGAAGAAATTACTTTCACGTCAAAAGTCTGATGGGTTAGGGTATTATTTTTTATAGGTAGACCCGGCCGGCGGTTCGGTTCCGGTTCGGAACCGAACCGAACCGGCCGGTTTCCGGTTCCACAAGTGTGGAACCGGAACCGAACTGGTTAAATCCGATTCGGTTCCGGTTCCACACTTAAGTGGAACCGGAACCTAAAACCTAACCGAACCGAACCGGTTCAGTTCGGTTCGGTTCGGTTCCGTTTTTTTTTTTTTTTTAAATTTAAAAAAATGAGATTAAATTTATAAATAAAAAAAATTTATTACATTGAAGAGCTTGAGCTTAAATTTTAAAAAATTTAAGTTGTCTACGTATCCTCCAAGGGTGAGAGGAATCAAAGCTCACGTAGTTCCATTACAAGTTTAAGACATATCCCCTTTGTAAAATATATATTTACAATTATCAATCATCATTATCAGTTGATCCTTCGGCTCCGGTTCCGCAGCTTCCGCTTGCACTTGTTGCAGAAGCATTATCGAAAAAATCTTCAAAATCATCGGGGGCATCTTCTTGTTGTCTCAGATCAGCTCGAGTCCAATCATCCACGCAAGCTGTTGCTTCTAGAGTGCTTGGATGTAATGAAGATCGCCTAGCTTCCAATATATTACCTCCCAAACTGAAGACTTGCTCAACCGCAACGGTGGAAATAGGTGCTGCCAAGATCTCTTTAGCAATAATAGATAAAACAGGATATATATTTTGATGCTGGTTCCACCATTCAAGGATTTTAAAATTTTTACTGCATAAACTTTCATTAGAAAACTCAAAATTTGTAGATAAATAATTATCTAATTCAGGATTATTAGTTGTCGTAGTATCCCTAGATTTTTTATTTCGTTGCAATAACCAACGATCCCCTGCGCTAAGTCTTGTTTGAATTACCGGTTCGCTACTACTAGATTGACCTAATGTTCCTAAGTTATATCTTACAATATAATCATTAAATAAAATAATTAAATCATTTCTTAATTTCGTCATTATGCTCGTAATATCAATGTCATCTAATATTCCTAAATAACCATAGTAAGCTTGTAAACCACCATTCAAACCTTCTAATTTAAATCTATGATCAAAAACAGCAGCAATAAGATAAAGTAAAGGAATTTCTCTAAAATAATTCAACCATTTTACCTTCATAACAGTAATGGCTTCGAGCAAAACAATATCATTAGGGTCGTCACTGTCAGCATGCTCATCGAGAGTGCCAACAATATTCAAACTCTCAAGAAGAAATAAATGTGCTGTAGGATAATAAACACCGCTAAAAACTAAAGTAGCATAATTAAATACTCTTAAAATATCTAAAAAAATTTCACAAATATCCCATTGGCTAGGATAAAGTGTGATATTTTGAACATGTTGAGAAAAAAAACTACATAATGCATCTTTGTATTGAAATGCTTGACATAAAAGAAAATAAGTAGAATTCCAACGTGTTGGAACATCTCTAGAAAATTTAATCGGTTTAAAACCATTTATTTTACAAAACTTAGTCCATTCTCTCCTAACTTGAGAATATGACCAAATACAGTTAAGTGCCATTTTAATTGGATCAAGGAAAGGAGATAATGATTTTAGACCGTCTTGCACACATAAGTTTAGGACATGACATGTACAACGAATATGAAAAAATCGACCCCCTAAATTTGGTTGACATATTTCTTTTAAATCATTGATGGATGCAGTATTTGCAGATGCATTATCAAATCCAATTGTTAAAATTTTTTCTCCTAAACCATATTCATCAAAAATTACCTTCATCATTCTATAAATATTATGTGCAGTATGTTGGTCATCAAAAACTCTAAATGCAATAAGTCGTTTTTGCATGGTAAATGATGCATCAATCCAATGACAAGTCACACCCATGTATGAGTGTGTTTGCCAATGGTCACTCCAAATATCAGAACATATAGAAATACGACCTTTCATCTCTTTAAATATTTCATTTAAAATAATTTTACCATCTTTATATAATTTGAAAATATGACGTTTTGTTGTGTTTCAAGTCATTCTACATGCAGCAGGGTTTAAAGCATTATGCACGTAATTAGTAAAATGAAGTTTTTCACCAAAGCTTAAGGAAAGATGTGCCATACAAGTTAATTTCGCAAATTCTTCTCTATTTTTTGCATCAGAATATTTAAATAAATCTACACTACTCGTACCTCTACTAGATGATGCGTACCTGGCCATTTGAGTCTGCGTCGTATCAATGCCAAATTCAACCGGATGATGTTTCTCCATGTGCTTGATCATATTGCCGTATCCACCAGAAAATTTATAGATAACCCCACAATAGTTGCAAATTGCTCGTTGTGAATCATCTTCTATATTCCAAAGTAAAATGAATTTTGAAAATATCAGAGGACCGAGCCTTAACTTCTCTTCTCCGTGATTGTGCACTGACACTAGGGCTGCTCTCTTGGGTTGGCATATTTGACATTATGTTCTCGGATGAGCTTCCCATTTTTTTTTTGAGAAATTAGGAAGAAAAATAAGAAAATTGAATAATTGCGATGCGAATGATAACAAATTAACAACTAAATAAATTGAGATTGAAAAAATAAGAATATAAGATTATAAGAGAATTGTATTGAAGTAAGATTGAGAATAAGAGAATTATAGAAAATGAGATAGTTGAGAATTTGGTGTGATGAAATTATGAAAAATGAATCATATTTATAGAATTTTAGAATTTTTTTGATACCAAAAATGCCCCTAAATATAACCGTTTTATTATCGTTATTAGGGGTACATTAGTATTTTGTTTTTATATAATAAATAATATATATATATATATATATATATATATATATATATTTTTTTTTGGCAGGGAGCCGTTTGGCAGAGGGAGCCAAACGGCTCCCTGCTCCCCCAACGGCTACGGTTCCAACAGGAACCCGACGGTTCCAACCGGAACCCGACGGTTCCGGTTGGAACCGTCCGAAGGTTCGGATCGGTTCGAGTTGGGGTGGAACCCCAACCGAACCGGTCCAATTCCGGTTCGGTTCCGGTTCCGAACCGGAACCGTGGCCGGGTCTATTTATAGGGTTTGATATTTATAATTTCAATTAAAAAGTCTCACATAATTACACATATAAAAAAAAATCCTTCAAAATAATTAAGTTTTTCAATAATATAAGACTTTTTTTATTATTTGTTTAAATTTCTGATTGAATATCACTAGATTTGGACAATATCTATTCTTAATTAAATACCACAAAAATTTTTAGATTATTTAAAATTTTTAATTAAATACTACAAAATTTATTTAACTCAAAATAATCTTTAAAATACCAATTGAATTCACCCCTAAATGAACTAGGCACAACAAGTCTTTGAATTGGTTACTAGACTTAGGGGTGTCAAAACGAATCAACGAATCGAATCCTAAACGAATCGAATCAAAATTTGATGAATTCGTATTCGATTCGTTTATTAAACGAATCCTAAAATTAGGATTCGTATTCGATTCGTTTAATAAACGAATCGAATACGAATATTCGTTTATTCGTTTAGTCAATGATATTATTTAATAAAATAATCTATCACACTTGATTTACATTAATTCTTCATAAATATATACATATGAAATATGTAATTAATATATTTACTAAAAATATCTTACCAAATATTGAAAATATTACTTTTTCTATGATAATTAGCTATAATTTCTCGAATCTTAATTAAAAATTAACAAGAACTAGTAAATAAAAATAATAAAACGAATCATAAACGAATAAACGAATCAATGAGCTTAAATTCGTATTCGATTCGTTTAATAAACGAATCGAATCGAATTGACCCATTTATTAAAGAAATCCATTTTTTCAAACCCGTATTCGCTTTAAAGCGAATCGAATCGAATCGAACGAATAAACGAATCATGACCCAAATTGTCACCCCTAACTAGACTAGCAGCGAAACAATCCCTTACTGCGCTGATAAAATTGAGAAACCCCTATTCTAAAACCCTAGCAAGGGAAGTAACCATGAGACGAACTCTACTGAGAAATGCTTCTCTCTACACTCGCAACCTTCTCCACAACAATTTAAACCCTAATCAACCGTTCGCCCCCTCACTCGCTGCTTCAACTCGGTCCCGATTCAGACTCTTCTCGTCCGACTCAAAAGACTCCTCCAATGACCAGCATACCCCTGACCCAGCTCCCGAATTGTCACTTGCAGCACAAACCCAGAAGAAAGACGGCTCCACTGACGTCGAAGATGTGCGTAACAAAGGTCAATAAAAAAATATATATATATGTGTTTGATTATTTCTGAACCCTGGATCTGGATTTTTAGTAATTTGGGAATTTGTTTAGTAAATGTTTTTGAAATTATGTGATGTTTAGTGTCGTAGAATTAATGTGTCTGATTTATTTTCCATTGAATTTGCTTTTTTCTGGATAAAAATCTGAGTTTGTTTATGTTTTAAATGTTATATGGGGTTTCTAAATCTTGAGTATTTTGATCTGTTGGTTGTTTGGTCTCAGAGCTGAAAACGCGAATAGAGAAGTATTTCAAAGGGGATGAAGAGGCGCTCCCCTCAATAGCTGAGGCGATATTTCAGAGGAAGTTGGCGGGGAAGCATGAGGAAACAGATGATGAGTTGATGGAAGAACTACAGATGAAGCCATTGGATGATGTCAATGACCGAGAAATCGAATCGGATTTTGAGGAGTTGTATGAAACTGATGAGGAGATTGATAATTGTACAGTGCAAGGACTATGTTGAAAGATGTTGTAAAGAAGATGGAGAAGGATGAATTCTAATGAGATGAAAAGAGAAGTGGGACAAATGATTAATGAGGGGTTCAGCATGGGTATCTAAAAGATACTAGGGTTTGTGAAGCAATTCTTGAGGATATGGTTAGCTGGGACAAGCTCCTCCCAGGTATATGTTTTTTTTTTTTTAACTTTCATATCGCTGTAATATGATATTTTTGCCCATTATTTAATTAAAATTAGTTCATATTGTGGTTATATCATACCAATATTTAGTAGTAACTTTTATAAAAAGAATATAAATTCTCTGTTTTGTTTCATTGTCCAGAAATATTGAATTTGCTAATCTTAGTATCTTCTTTTTTGCTTCAAATTTATGCTGAGAATTGTTGTGATTATATTCTTGAGTTGATACTTTGTATTTCTGTAGCTTAGTAGACTTGGCATTGTCTTGCTGGTGATGTGGCTGTAGTTAACTGTTTCGTACATTGATAACTTATCAATACGATTTGCTTATGGTATTCAGCCCGTTAATATTTTTAAGAATAATGCCTGTTATGAATTCCTTTTTCTTAAAGAAATAATGGTTTATGCTGGCACATGGATAGATAGAATGGCATGTTTTTGTTGTATTCTTTATGTTTTGATTATGCAGAGTGTCAACCGGAGTCTGCTATGCTGAGGATAATGACATCATGATTTATAGTCATCTCGCATTATTTGGAATTTGCTGCTCGTGTATGCTAGTGGTTTTCTACTATTTTAGAACTCGTTCTTATTGGTGACAACTATGCCATTATAATCTTAAAATTCAAGAGTTTCTGCTGATGGATTTCCTAACCATGACATTCTAACCCTTCCACTATGATTTTCATATATTTGCTTTGCTTTGTTAAAATGATTACATTTTCAGTACCTTGCTGTGTCAAATGTGGTGAGCCTGTAGTATATAGTTATATAGCATTTTCTTTTTTTTTTTTGTTCATACATTTTATTTAGTTATACAAATAGCTATGGCATGATAAGTGCATTATTAAATTTATACTCTTTCAATGAGCTTTCCCAATTTCTATTCCCTCAGATGATGTGAAAAATAAAGTGGAGGGTAAGTTCAATGAGTTAGGGGATATGTGTGAAAATGGAGAGCTTGAACCTGAGCAAGCATACGAGCTGTTTAAGAAATTTGAGGATGAGATAGTCGCTGAATATATGGAAAAGGTGGAAACAGAGCAGCCCCCAGTGCCTGACACAGAAGACGACAATGATGATCCACCAGGGGAGGGGCCAATTCTTAGGTGGCGAACACGGGTAGTCTTGTCTCCTGGTGGTGATTCATGGCATCCCAAAAACAGACTAGTGAAAATGTCTGTTACTGTGAAAGAACTTGGGCTTTCAAAGTATCAATTCCGTCGCCTGCGGGAACTGGTTGGGAAAAGGTATCATCCAGGGAAAGATGAGCTTACCATCACTAGTGAGAGGTAAAGTCAACATCTGACTAATCATTAGCACATTTTTTTTAGTCTATATTGCTCCTGATTTTTCTGCAACCTCAGTAAGAACAGCACTTTCTATAACTACATCTTTTCTTTGTCGTCATAACAAAACAAAGGAATTTTCTTGTAAATATTAATTCAATCACGAGCCAATGATTTATGCCTTAATGAGCAACTGATAATTTCGCAACACAACTGCCTGTCCTTCCAGTGTTAATAAGAAAATTGTTTGGCCTGTATGGCCAAGTTTTCAGATTTCCATTATTTTGGAGAGCTTTCTACTAAAAGACTGGCCTTTTGTCTTATAACTTCCACTGCATCGTTTGCCTTTTTGATTAGATTTAATATTCTATTTTCCCAATTGAAAAATCGTTTTTCACTCAAGTACTTCATTGTGAAAATATTAGAAACTGATAAAATTATTCTGCTAATTCAAACATCTAAAGATAATGCCACCGCTTCCTCATTTGCTTCCCAACAGTAATTGACAGTAAAATATATGCATTTTTATGCTGTAGGAATGATAATAAAACAATATTCCTTTTTCAGGTTTGAACATAGAGAGGAAAACAGGAAAGATTGCCTTAGGACTCTCTACTCGCTTGTTGAAGAAGCTGGGAAAGCGAACAAAATGGTAGATGATGCTCGTGCTTCTTATGTCAAGGATAGACTCAGAGCCAATCCAGCATTCATGGAAAGGTTGCGTGCAAAGGCTGTGAGTTCTAAAGGATCTAGCTCGGTCCATGCATAAAATTTCAAGTAGAAACCACTGGCATGTGGAGAAACAAACTTCTAGGTTGAGGACATTGGTTTATGAATAGTAATTTTGCCACAGTATCTCCTCTTGCAAGTTTAAAGGTATAACATTTTTCACATGATATGCAAGCATAAGTTTGTTCTTATGTGTGGGCTTACGTACTTTTACTGATTAATAATTAATTGCTGGGATGCTTTCTTGTTCCATCCAATACAAAGAATAGGGTGACAAATAGCCTTGATTAGTTTATGAGTACAATATTACCAAATTATTGCCACTTTTGTATGCCTTTCTTGGATCTTAGATTGATAAATTGTGTAATGACATGCCTAATACAAGTGCAAAGAATTGCTTATTATTCTCTCAAGATTAGGCGAATCTTGATACTGTGATTGTGATCAACCTGTTATCACAAGTTTGGCTATTAGTGTCACAAATGAAGTCCACTAAATAGGGTACTTATGAGAGTGATGTTCAAAATTCCAAAGGCTGGATTTGTTGTATCATGTTAAGATAATTAATCAATTAAATTAAGATAGTCAATTACCAGAGTTCAAGAAAATATGAACAGAAAAGAACGACAAGCAAAAAATCAAATTGTCAAGAATGGGATTCGAACCCATGCCCTTTCGGACCAGTACCTGAAACTGGCGCCTTAGACCAACTCGGCCATCTTGACTTGTTTGATTACCTGCTCTTCTTTCTAAATATATAATATTTATGAAATAGTATTCTATCTTTAATTTATTTTCACAGAACTTTACGTAGCCCAAAAAAAAATATATCTATGAATGAAATAATAAAAAAAGAACACAAAAAAAACTAAATGAGTAATAATAGTGAATATATAATCTAATAATGACAAAAACTAAATATAATTGTATCTAACAAGTGGCTACAGAAGTGGTAATTGGAGATCATTGGTAATTGGAGAAAGAGAGTGAATTGATTGATGGAAATGGTCAAAATTTTCAAATTAAAAAATAGAAGTTAAAATAAAATTATTTAATTCTGTAACACCGTGCCGTAGGCACGGGCAAAATACTGTAACACCGTGCCGTAGGCACCGGCATCATTTATTAAAAAATAAAATCATTTAATTATGTAACATCGTGCTGTGCCGTAGGCACTGGCATCATTTAATTAAAAAAATAAAATCATTTAATTCTGTAACACCGTGCCGTAAGCATGGGCCAAGTACTGTAACACACCGTGCACCGTGCCGTAGGCACGAGCATCATTTAATTAAAAAATAAAATCATTTAATTCTGTAACACCGTGCCGTGCCGTAGGCACGGGCATCATTTAATTAAAAAAATAAAATCATTTAATTCTGTAACACCGTGCCGTAGGCATGGGCAAAATACTGTAACACCGTGCCGTAGGCACGGGCAAAAATTAGTTTTCTTACGTAGCCCAAAAATGATTAGATTGAAGAACATTAGACTTAAACTATTAACCTCTGACTTTCACTGAGGAATAAATTGGAGGAATAAACTGGTTTAATCAATAATATTTTAAGAAATGCCTTAACGAATTATTATTAGGCCTTTTGTAATAGTGATTAATCGAAATTTGTAATGATTATTTTCATTTAATATTAACAATAAATCATCTACTCATATTTACTCATATAACTTTATATGAGTTGTCCTAGTCTGTCCGAAGTCGTACCTGAACAAATAGATTATCATTTACAGTGAAATATTAATATGTCTACTCAGACAAACTTTTAGACAACTGATTATTTTTCATTTATATTAGTTAGAATTTAAAGATAATTTATTTCTTTTTTTATCTTTCTTTTTGAATTTTTTGAATTTGACATATACATTAAGACCATCTCCAACCCTGCATCATTGTACCAAATTAGCGTTGGGTGGGTTGGTCCCACTAGGCGCCGGGTGCAATGTCTAAAATGGCATTGATACAGAGTTGCGCCATGGTGTTTCCTTTTTTTTTTTTGCATAAATTTGATAATTAATAAAGAAATAATATATAAAGAATATTAGTATAATATTAGTTGGTGATGGGTTGGAGATGAGAATATACAAAAATTGCACCATTTTTGTACAAAATTACACGAAAATGATGTATTGGGTTGGAGATGGCATGAATTGGGTAAATGAAATAGATCCACATGACTGACAGTGATGAGACAGGTTCAAAGAAAATGAAACGCTGACCCTATAAAATGGTACGTGGTGTTACACTGCTTTTAATATTGGCAGTCTTCATTCTGTTTACATTATATTAATTTGGTGTAATTTTTATATTATTTTGATATAATTTCATCTCAAATATTATTTTTATCTTCAATCCATTATATCAAATATTACACTAAAAAGGATATTCTTTAAAATATTATATTTATAAAGCTGTTTAATTATTATTTAAATGAATAATTAAATAAAAATTGGCAAAAATAAGATACCAAAATAACTTGACGCAACACTGTAGCTATCTCCATTTTGGCGTCAAAATGGAGGGCTGGGTTGGAGTTAATTTCTTGCTCCATTTTGGAATTTCGCGTCAAATTGAAGTTAGGTTGCAGATGATGTAAGGCAACAGAAAAAATAAAATACAAAATTACTTGGAATTTAGCATTACCAGTGTGATGATCACATATTATTTGTTAGATAATGAAAGAAAATTTTGAATTCACTCTATATGAATTTACAATGGTAAAGATCTATATATATAGGCTACATATAAAACCGAAATAGAAAATGAATCCTAAAGTAATGAGCAATAATAATGAATATAGGAAACTTACATCTAATTGGGAAATATAATAAATTATCAATCCTAAAGGTACTAGGAATTCTATTTTGGATATCAATTCCATAATATAGATTTCTATAATAATATTCCTTAACATTCCTTAACACCCCCCTCAAACTCAAGCTGGTGACGAAGGAACAAACTTGAGGTTGGATCTTGAAATCGGAGAGCGGAGTTCTGAAACTGAAAATCTTGAAACTTGGAGGCTGGAAACCTTGAGATAATTGATGAGCTTTAACCTATGAAGCCCGAAGGGGGAGCCGAAGCCCAAGAGGATGCCGAAGCCGAAAAGGGAGCGAAATCCCGAAAAAGAGCCGAAGCCCCCGAAAGAGAGCGAAATCCCGAAAGAGAGCCGAAGCCCGAGAGTGCCGAAGCCAGAGAGAGAGCGAAATCCCGAAAGAGAGCCAAAGCCCGAAAGGGAACGAAATCCCGAAATAAAGCTGAAGCCGAAAAAGGGAGCAAAATCCCGAAAGAGAGCCGAAGCCCGAAAGGGAGCGAAATCCCGAAAAAGAGCCGAAGCTCGAGAATGCCGAAGCCGAAAAGGGAGCGAAATCCTGAAAAAGAACCGAAAGGGAGCGGAATCCTGAAAGAGAGTCAAAGCCCGACAGAGAACCGAAGCCTGAGAGGAAGCGAAATCCCGAAATAAAGCCGAAGTAGAAAAGGGAGTGAAATCCCTAAACAGAGTTGAAAACACGAAAGAAAAGAGAAAAACCATAAATAAGAGTGACAAAATTTTCCAAAATCAGGAAGAAAATTGGCAAGAAAAAAGACAAAAGAAATGGGTGGCTCAAGACAGGTGAAGCACTCATGAAAGGGTGGCGCATGGGAAAAGTAATGTGGTGGTTGGCAATTGGGGGCGCGTGAGGGTCACGCAATTATGGTAGCCGTGATCCCCCACGCGCTGATGAGAATCAGAGAGAGTGAAACTAGAAAAATGAGAACCCGGTATCTGATACCATGTTAGATAATGAAAGAAAATCTTGAATTCACTCTATATGATTTTACAATGGTAAAGGCCTATATATATAGGCTACATAGAAAATCAAAATAGAAAAAGAATCCTAAAGTAATGAGCATAATAATGAATATAGGAAACCTGCATCTAATTGGGAAATATAATAAAATCATCAATCCTAAAGGTACTAGGAATTCTATTTGGATATTAATTCCATAATATAGATTTCTAAATAATATTCCTTAACATTATTCACCATACATAATTCATTCTAATTTTTCTAATAAGTCGATGTTATATATGATCTCTAAGAACAAAATCATTTGGCCAACCAAAACACAAGAAATTACATTAATTTCAAAGATTTGAGGTTTATTTTGTATGTTATGAAAAGCGGTAGCATTTAAAGTGTTTGATGGTCTTGAATTCATCCGCCGTACCAGCAGTGCATCCGGCGCCGTGAAAGTTGGAATCATCGTCTGAAGAAGTTGTCTTTGGAAGTAGCAGCAGCAGCATCATCTATTGCACAACCAAAGATTACGGCTGATAGTGGAGAAATATGTAGGCCGAATAGTGTCATTAAATATCAAAATAACATGTTATAAACAAATCAAATCAAAAAAAATACCAATAAAACTTATCAAAACCCAAAAACCTAAAACATAAAAAACTGTAGATAAAAAACCTGGAAAGCAATGACGAATCCAAGTCGAGATCTCTCCTGTCCTTAAGAACTTATTGGCCCCGTCACAAGTGCTTTACGGATTCTCAATTGGCCAATGTTCTCCCAGGATAACTTGGTTCCTTCTTGTCCAAAGAGCACTCCTTGACAAATATGAACTAGGAAATAAGAGGAATTCTATCTCAAAACCACAAGAAAACAGTGACTCAAAACGGATTTTTGGTTATCTGTCTTGTTGTTGACATGATGCTTCTTTTATAAGGCATGGAGGGGTGCCAATAGGGCACCCCTTGGGGTGGGATGCAACCCTCCTAAGGATTGCAATCTTCCCTTGCACCCCTAGTGTCAAAAACATAACAAAACCCATCCTTTAATGAATATTGCAAGAATTTCCAACAATCCCCCACAATTCTTCTAATATTCATGACGACACTTGAGAGAGTTACCATGAACTAAAGCTGCATCGAAATAGGTAGCTTTCGCCTTGAACCTTTCATAATGAATGACAATCGGATTTACTTGGCAAACCAGTGACCCATAGTCTTGAACTGTTCTGCCGTTGGTGTAAACCAAGACAATTGCCAACACACAGCTTTAATTCCACCATTTTCCCATTCTATGGCTGTGTTCATTTTGGCCCTGAACAACGGTCCTGGATTCATCAAGTACTTTAGGGTAACCCGCCTATAAAAGTTCACATGGAAGCGGCATCACTTTTTACTTGAAATAGGCGATCTACTATGAAGAGGTAATTTGTCTTTACCCACATTAGAACTCATCTCCTAATATAGTGATCATTAAAAGCCTTAGCTTATCCTAACCAATGACAGACAGCACTCAGCGTCATTATCGGAATGGGAAAAAGTAAAAAACTCTTCAGTGCTTGTTTTGAATTCCAAAAGTTTCTGTTGTCCCTTTTGAACCTAGATCTTGGGATCTCCAGTTAGCTAGGTTGGGTTTCCACAGTGACAATTTTTAGATTATAGGCTTCAAGCCCATTCCCCTCGATGACTTCTCAACTTGCTCTCGAGGTAAACCTTTAGTTAGTGGATCCGCTAGGTTTTCATTCGACTTAACATAATAGATCATTATTATGCCACTTAAGAGCAGTTGACGTATAGCATTATGTCTCCGATGTATCTGTCGAGACTTACCATTATACATTATATTTTAGGCTCTCCCAATAGCCGATTGGCTATCACAATATATGCTAATCGCTAGCACCGGTTTAGGCCAACTAGGAATATCCTCCAGGAAGTTTCTAAGCCATTCTGCTTCTTCCACTGTTTTGTCTAACGCTATGAACTCTGATTCCATAGTAGACCGGGCAATACATGTTTTCCTCGAGGATTTCCATGACACGGCTGCATTACCAAGTTTGAAAATAAATCCACTCGTAGATTTGGAATCTACCGTATCAGATATCCAGTTAGCATCGCTGTATCCCTCTAGTACAACAGGATATCTCTCGTAATGTAGCCCTATTTTGAAGTTTCTCTCAAATATCTCAAAACTCTTACTATGGCTTTCCAGTGGTTATGTCCTGGATTGCTCGTATATCTGCTAAGCTGGTTCACAGCTTAAGCGATATCAGGTCGTGTGCAATTCGTGAGATACATCATACTTCCGATGATTCTCGAATACTCTAATTGTGATATGCTTGTACCAGTATTCTTTGATAGATGAAGAGTTAGGTCTACATGGGTTTTAGTCATATTTAGATCCCCTTTGATATATTTATCAAGTATCTTCTCAATATAATGAGTCTGAGATAATATATATCTGTCTGATGTCCAAGAAATCTTAATTTCTAGGATCACATCAGCTATACCCATATCTTTCATATCAAATCTGCTGGATAACACGGTTTTGGTAGACTGAATCCTTTCATGATTACTACCAATTATCAGCATATCATCTACATAGAGACACACAATGATATATTTTTTTTTGAGTTGATTTGGTGTACACACACTTATCACACTCATTGGTTTTGAACCCATTTGATAATATTTCTTTGTCAAATTTCTCATGCAATTATTTAGGTGCTTGTTTTAATCCGTACAATGATTTTACAAGTTTGCACACATTCTGTTCTTGTCCAGGAACACTAACCCCTTCTGGTTGTTCCATGTAAATCTCTTCATCCAATTCACCATTCAAGAATGCCGTCTTTACATCCATTTGATGTATTTCAAGACCAAATATAGCTGCTATGGCTATAAGCATTCTTATCGATGTGATATGAGTCACTGATGAATAGGTGTCAAAGTAATCAAGGCCTTCCTTTTGTCTACAACCTTTTATGACAAGTCTTGCCTTGTACTTATCTATTGATCCATCCGTTTTTATCTTCCTTTTGAATATACATTTGTAGCCCAGTGGCTTACAACCTGGTGGGATATCAACCAACTCCCAAGTATGGTTCTGTAGGATTGCATTAATCTCACTGTTTATAGCCTCTTTCCAAAGAGGTGCCTCCAGAGAAGACATAGCTTCTTTATAGCTTTGAGGCTCATTTTCTAACAAGATGTCAGAAAATCGGGACCAAACGACTTAGACGTTCTAACTCTTTTGCTACGTCTAGGCTCGATTGTCTCCGTATTTACACGTTGATCTGATTCTTGGTCAACTTGATCACTGTCCTTGACAGTATCAACTGTTCTTTTGAGAGACTCTGTTATTTTTCTTTCCTTACAAGGAAAAATCTCTTAAAAAATATCGCATTCCTCGACTCAATTATCATATTCAGATTGATGTCAGGAATCTCAAACTTGTGTACCCAAGAATCGATACGCACTACTGTTGCGAGCATATCCAATGAATATACAATCACTAGTTTTGGGTCCTATTCTAACCTTCTTAGGTTTAGGAACCATTACTTTGGCATGACACCCCCACACTTTTAGGTATTTGTAGGAAGTTACGAAACCTTTCCACAACTCATATGGTGTCTTGTCCAATCTTCTGTGAGGAAACTTATTTAGAACGTAGTTCGCGGAAAGCAAGGCTTCCCCCCACAAGTTCTGGGGTAAACCAGAACTTGTCAATATGGAGTTCATCATTTCCTTCAACGTTCGGTTTTTGCGCTCAGCAATCCCATTTTGTTGAGGAGAATAAGGAGCAGTGGTTTCGTGAATAATTATGTGCGCATAAAAATATTCACCGAATGGTGAAACATATTCACCACCTCTATCACTCCTGATTCTTTTGATTTTCTTGCCAAGTTGATTTTCAACTTCATTCTTATAGTGTACGAAGCTCTCAATCGCTTCAGCTTTGCTCCTCAGTAAGTACACACAGCAGAATCTTGTGCTGTCATCGATAAAAGTGACAAAGTACTTTTTACCGCCTCTTGTTTGCACAATATTCATGTCACACAGTCAGTGTGTACAAGTTCTAAAGGTTCAGAACTGCGTTCAACAAAAGGAAATGATGTTATATGTATTTTTGCTTCAACGCATGCCTCACACTTATGTTGGCTATCAATTACAAATTTAGGTATAAGGTTCATGTTAATTAATTTACGCATGGTATCATAATTAACATGTGTCGTAACCTCCCATGCCATATTTTGTAACTTAATAATATAAGCAGAAGTACTACCTTTATTATAGCACGATTGACAGTCATTACATTTAGCTTGAAAAGGCCCTCAGTTATGTATCATTTTCCTACATACATATCATTCTTAGTCATTACAAACTTATTAGAAACAAACACAAGCTTAAAACTAGCCTTACTAAGAAGAGAGCCCGAGACCAAGTTCTTTTCGAATATCTGGAACATGCAGTACATTTTTCAATGTTAGCTCCTTTCCGGATGTCATCTTCAGACCATTGTGCCTTGTCCAACCACCTGAGAGGTAGACGAGTTTCCCATTGTCAGATGATCACCGCCATCGACCTTCTGGTACATGGAAAACATCTTGCTATCTGCACAGATATGAAGAGTAGCCCCAGTGTCTACCCATCATTCTCTCGAATTCCCAACTATGTTGGCTTCGGTTACCACTGCTGATAGTTCCATCTCTGAGATCTCATCAGTCAGCTACTCACCTTTAGTGACATGGGCCTCATTTTTATTCTTCTTGCCCTTGTCCCGATACTTCTTGTTTCTGTAGTCATTTGACATATGTCCGCACTTTCCACAGTTGTAGCATTTCCCCTTGAACTTCTTGTTCGAAGAATCAGCTCCACTCTTCTTTCTCTTCTTGCTACATTTTACACCCTCAATGATGTTGGCCTTAGACTCCATAGTCTTGTAGCTGGCCTTCTCGGACATATGTTGTCCTCCTTGATTCTCAATCAAATTCTAAGGTCTTCAAGGCTCATCTGCTTCTTTTTATGTTTTAAATAGCCCTGAAGTCCTTCCATGATGGAGGTAACTTTTCAATTATGGCGGTAACTTGAAACATCTCACAGAGTTTCATTCCCTTATCCAGTATTTCATGAATGATCAACTGCAGTTCACCCAATTGAGACATCATCGTCTTTGAATCTACCATCTTGTAGTCCAGGAACCTACCCACGATAAATTTCTTTTGACCAGCATCCTCGGTTTTTATATTTCTTCTCGAGAGATTCCCAAAGAATCTTCGTAGAAGTCATGCCTTGGTACACATTGTACATGGTATTGTCAAGGCCACCAAAAGGTAGTTCTTCATAGAAGTCTTTAGACACAAGAGTCTTCTATCCCTGTCTGTTCTCGCTCTTCCTTGGCCATTTCCGATTCACCTCCACAGGACCCGGAGGATCTTTGAGGAATTTAGCCAACTGGAGAGTTGTCAGGTAGAACAACATTTTTACTCTGTCCACTATTTGAAATTTACCCCACCAAATATCTTCACTTTTCCTCCATGAGAGACCGGTACTGTGATGTTTCCGCTAGCCATTTGTAACTGGAAAAACCAACATGGGTCAATTAGTCTACGAAAGATAAATTACACAACGATTAGCGAATGATCTTGTTCAAAGTGATATTCTAGGTCCGGAGTAACCAGTTAAATCCCTGACCACTTAGGCTCTTATCGTATTTTTGACAGAATATTCTTTAAACACTTTTTCAATAGGATCTTTTAGCAATTCAAACCCAGAATTTCACTTCTTCAATTACACAAATAATATACGATATGTGTAGATATATTTGTAAGTGTCAATCAAGATTGGATGAAATTTCTTTGAGTATGATTACACTTTAAATTCTCACCCAAGTATGCAACACACAATCAATTTCAACTTTCACTATGTGTATGCTTGTGATAACCATAATAATAACTTAAATCTATACTACCAGATTAATTTGTTACAGTATATGATTACTAAGTTAATATTAATTAAGTTTGTTAGTTTATAATAATTACATGACTATTTCGTTGTGTCGCGTTCGTATCTACATTCGAACGAGACTGTCCAGTGTGTGTGCGTTCATGTGCGTTTGACAACGCGTTCGAACGAAGTGTTTCCAGAGAGTTCATGTTCGAGTAGCGTTTGATAACCGCGTTCGAAAGAAATGATTCCAGAGAAGTTCACGTTCGTATAGCGTTCTAAAACGCGTTCGAACAGAATAATTCCAGAGAGTTTGCGTTCGAGTTGCGTTTAGGGCGCATTCGAACGTTTTTAGGCAGAAGGCTTGCGTTCGAGTTGCGTTTGAAGACGCGTTTGAACGTTCTTACGAAATTTCAGATTTAAGCCTTTGCGTTCGTCGGGCGTTCGAACGCCCTATGGGTTTTTCATGCACAGTCCGTATTTTTCCAGAAAAATTTCTACCCTAGCATGTGAATTACTATCTAACAACACTAGAATCCAATAAGTTCTTATGATTGTAGGCCGAATAGTGTCATTAAATATCAAAACAACATGCTATAAACAAATCACACCAGAAAAAAAATACCAATAGAACTTATCAAAACCCTAAAAACCTAAAGTATAAAACTGTAGATAAAAAACCTGGAAAAGCAATGACGAATCCAAGTCGAGATCTCTCTCTGTCCTTAAGAACTTATTGGCCCCGTCACATGTGCTTTATGGATTCTCAATTGGCCAATGTTCTCCCAGGATAACTTAATTGCTTCTTGTCCAAAGAGTACTCATTGACAAGTATATGAACTATGAAATATGAGGAATTCTCTCTCAAACCAACAAGAAAACAGTGACTCAAAACGGATTTTTGGTTATCTGTCTTGTTGTTGACATGATGTCTCTTTTATAAGGCATGGAGGGGTGCCAATAGGGCACCCCTTGGGGTGGGATGCAACCCTCCTAAGGATTGCAACCTTCCCTTGCACACCCTAGTGTCAAAAGACATAAACGTCCATCATTTAATGAATATTGCAAGAATTTCCAACAAAATAGTGAGCAAAGCTCCTCTCCTCTCGTGGAGGCCTTAGGTTACCTTTAAATTTTATGTTCTATAAGAATTTTAAATGAAATTCTTACCGATAATCATAAAAAAAAAAAAAACTATATTATATATTAAAAATTAAATTTTTTCTATATCTAGGAATCCTGATTGTGGTCAAATTTAAGAGATCATAAAATCGATTACTCGATACTCCAAAATCACCTCTGGCTCCTTCTACAAGACCATCATCACCAGCACCTTCATTCACAGTAGTGGTTAAAGCATTATCAATAATTGCATCACTGCCATGTACTCTAATTCTCTTGTGATGAGCTTAATTTTTGGGTGGGAAGTGAATTTGCCCTGTAAACAAAGGCATTTTATAATTGCCGTACGTCCAATCAGTCAATAAATGGAGAATGGTTATTTTACAATCATGACTATGGATGCAGATATATATTTTTAAACTTTCAACCTGCAGCGTGAGACTTGTAGCTTAAACGGGTGCTTGGATCGGTGCGCAAATGGTGGGAATGCGTTAGCCGGCGATTTCTGATTATGGTGGAGTACTGTATGTCTCGAACTGTCACTAGAGTTGGCGGTACGTTAATTATAAGTGCCGGCGTCTCCCATTGACGACGGCAAAAAAATGTCAAATCCTACGATGTATAAATTTAATTGAATTCAATTTTTCAAATCCTAAATTTAATTAATTTTAATCCTAATTAATATCAATTACCATATCTTAAATCTAATTGAACCCAAATTTTCAAAATTAAAATTTTGTCACAAACTTATTTTTCTTATCTTTGTTTCTTTCTTTTCTTCCAACTCTTGAGAGAAAACAATATCAAAGGTGGCTAGGGTGTGTAAAAAGAAAAATTAAGTCACAAAGTAAAATATTTTTTGCTTTTATATGTAAAAAAATAATTTTTGCTTTTATATGTAAAGGTTTAGGTTAACATAATTGAAATTGAAATTACTATTATATCTCTAAATCATTGGGCCTTTTTTTGCCAAACTTTCAAATTATAAAAATAAAATTCAGGATAAATGTCTTCATAAGGAAGACATTAAAACCTCCACCTTAATGCATATTTTGTAAATCATTTTGAAATAATGTGCATTAATATCCAATTTAATATTTACAAAATATAAATATAAATGTATATGATTCTCATAATCATTAAATAATGAAACTTTATATGAAACTTATTTAATATAGTTTTCAAGTGTGACTTTTATTATCAATCACATTAATAGTATGTAATTATCAATCACATTAATAATTTTACCATAATCTATTGTTATGCATGTGAGTTCATAATTGGACTATCCAATTATGATATGATTTGCTATAATATATCGAGTTAGCACATGGACCAATGGACCTACAGTTCCGAGCTCCAATAATCCCAGAATATTAATTAAATTCTTTAATTTAATATTTCGATTATTAACTTAGATTATTCCACTAAAATCCTAAAAGTCGCACTCTCGTCATTGTAGATATATTATATAAGCCGAAACTACGCCAGTGTCTATCTATATAGTCATTACATACGGATCCATCCATTCATGAGTATCTCATAATTAGAGCGGGGTCATAAATCCGTTATACCCTTTTAATTATTTTTAACCTTAAGTACCATTGATTCTCTAATGAACGATTTATTTATAACTATTATGAATATTAATCTTTCTATTCGTAATAGAAAGACTTGAGTGCCCAATCATGAAAGACTTGAGTGCTCCAATCATTCAAGTACCAATATCAACAACACTTAAGGAAGATACTCATCTACTCTACTTCTCGTAAGAATGAGTGAACTTTATATCTATGTAAAAACGTCTTCAACTACACACCACACATGTCCACAAAGTACGTAGCTATTGGTCGAGATTTCTACACCAACCACACCTTTGTAAATCAAAGGACATGACCTGTCATGCAGAAGTTCGTAATATCATAGGATTCAAATTAATCCATATATGATCATCTAGTATATTGAATTTTTTTTTATTTAATGGATATTATAAGAAACTCATA
>SKCR01037937.1:0-80655 GCA_019454045.1 Zanthoxylum bungeanum | reverse complement strand
ATTAATTTAATTTAAAGTGTAATTAACACAATTAATCAATTAATCTAATGTTTCCAAAATACTAATTAATCCAATTAATCATGCTTAATTTCAAATTCACATCCAACACAAAATTGAAGCAAAATCAACTCATTCCAACATGCTACATCCCACGGCAATAACATGAAACAACATTCAATTTTTCATTTCAATCCAATTAAACCAATAATTAACATTCATTTTATGCTTTAAACTCATTCAATAGTCTAAATTCAAAAAATCACCATGAGAGGACCTGGGGTATCATTCGGCCATATGAGGGAATTTGGGGAAAATTAATCTAATCAATTTTTCACAAATCCTATGATGCACAAATCCAATTCATCATCATCCAAACACAACCAAACAACCAATTTCAAATTTTCATGCTCCAAGCATAAAATCCCCAAATTAAAGTTTAGAACCCTATATTCAAATCATGCTTAGATATGGCTCTGATACCATTGTTAGTGTCCTAGACATGCCAATGATCTCTAAATCATGATTTGTGTGTGAATTTAACAAGATAAGTTGCGTAAAAAACTTACATTAATCGGTTGAAGTTCAAAACTTTTTCCTTGGATGTAGAAGCTCCAAGCCTTCTTTTTGAGTTCCAAACTCTTGGGTGAGTTTTCCTATCACATTTCTTTGACTCCCAAAGTGCTAGCTTTGTCCAAAATTGAAGCAAAATTTTGCCCTCCAAGAGTAGCAATATTCGGCCAAAGAGAGAAGTAAGGGAGATAATGAATAGTTCCCTTGACATTTGTGTGTGTGTGTTTTAAATGATCCAATCACTATTGACAACTACCACCATCACAATTTTGACAAGTGATGTGAGTTGTGGGTCCCACCCAATTTTGAATTCCAAATTCTAGTTGGCTTACACAACACACTTTGGGCCCGATTCGTTTAATCCGATTAAACGAGTTTTCCGTCGCTTCGTAATTAAATCCAATTTAATTAAATAATATTGCCTAGCAAAATTACAAGACATGGTTGGCTTCTAGCAAAGCATCGTGCCTAGCCAATTGTCCAAAAATATTCAACGAAGAATATATAATTTGTATCAGGCATAGTATACAATGTATTACGTAATACGATCCAGTATCGGATGTCACATGCTAGGCCTAGGGCAGGAATTGTGTCTGCCTCATACGAAGCATATATCGGATCACTAGCAACTAGTTTCTGTAATCGGATAATCATGACCTAGTCATACTATCCCGATAGCTGTAACATTTAAGAGTACTAGTTTCTTATCATTGCGTGATCATCATCTCCATATGACTGAAGTGATACTTATATATTGACATCACACCCAATACACTACGATTCTCAATATACCCAGAAGAGGCGTACTCAGAACCTGTTAAAGCTCCGGACGACCAAAACCAAAGCGTATTGATTGTCGCAAGTATTAGTGATGCAAGTCTTAGGTTAAGACCACATACACCTACCCTGATTCGGATTCCCATAGACACATAGTCATACTACCAATGGGATTCTGAGTGGTCTATCCAGAGCGAAGCTTTTCCCGGTCCAACGCTAACAGAACCTCTTATCACACTTGCATAAGTATCCAATACTTAAATATATGAGAACTATGCTGTTAAGCTTCGATAACGCACACAAGTGCAATACTAGTCTATTCCGTATTATCGGTGTCCAGTCTTGATAATACTACGACTAGAGATATTTAATTATTAAACCGTTCGTGGATTAATACTGTCTAATATCTTATTAATCTGGAACTAATCATATTAACTTTTATCATTTATATATATCCAAGTAATCCAATTACAAAATGATAAAAGAGTAATTTCCTTTGTCACATAGTTAATTTGTACAAAAACACTATGTCTTTTACAAATAGTGATGCTATGGGTCATAATTGTCCAACAGTAACCACTTAAATCTCTGACCACTTAGGCTCTTATCGTCATTTTGACATAATATCCTTTAAACACTTCCTCAATAGAATCTCTTAGCGATTCAATACTCAGTATTTCACTGTTTAAAATTTCACAATACAGTATTCGATATGTGTAGATATATGTGTGTGGAAGCTGATTTCGGTCGAGGTCCACAATCGAGAATGAGTCGAGGGGCACAAGCGAACCTGTAAAATAAGAGTAGAGCGAAAGAGGAGATTAATGCCCACCGGTGTGGTGGAAGCCGTAGGCACTCCGACGCTCAAGTTAGCCAAAATATGAATAAGTCGAAGGCGAAATGATTAAGGTCTTAGGATACCTCAACCACTGATTGATTGCCGTGACGGCGGAGTATTGGGTTTTATCTGATTATATGAGTAGTGTGAATATGCCTCTCTATTCATTTGCTTCTCTCTTTTATAGGTTCCCTGATGTGGGGTCTCTCTTCTGCTTGTTGGAATAGTCGTAACTGGTGACTTAATTCTGATGTTTTTATCTGGCAACTGACGATTCGTTTGTCTATCTTCTGAAACTGTCGACTTTATGATGTTTATGAATTCTGATTCTTCTCTTGATTTGGTAACTGGTGACCGTTTGGTCCCCATGATGTTGATGGGCTTGGGCCTATGAGACCTCTTTGTCTGATATTTTTGCCCATGGACTGGACTCACTAATGGACTCCAGGTTTGGTGGTTTGGCTATGGGGTAAATGTCGATTTTATCCTTGGGCCCAAATTTGGCTCGTACGATGTGTATGTGTTAATCAAGATTGGATGAAATTACTTGTGTATAATTACACTTTAAATTCTCAACCAAGTATGCAACACACAATTAATTTTTAACTTTATCACTATGTGTATGCTTGTGATAATTAAACAACCTAATATTAACTTAAATCTATACTATCAAGATTATTGTGATACAGTGTATGAACTTACTAAGTTAATATTATGAATAATTAGATTAATCTAAGTCTATTTCAGTTTAAAAATAATTCCAAGACTTAGTTCGTTAGTGTCACGTTCGTATCTACGTTCGAACGAGACTGTTCAGTATGTGCACGTTCGTGTTGCGTTTGAGAACGAGTTCGAACGAAGTGTTCCAGAGAGTTCACGTTCGTGTAGCGTTCGATAACGCGTTCGAATGGAATATTCCAGAGAGTTCACGTTCGTGTGACGTCCGGAAACGCGTTCAAACGAAACATTCCATAGAGTTTACGTTCGTGTTGCGTTTAGGACGCGTTCGAAGGTTTTAAGTCAGAGGGTTTGCGTTCGATTTGCGTTTGAAGACGCATTCGAACGTTCTTAGGCAGAAGGCTTGCGTTCGAGTTGCGTTTGAAGACGCGTTCGAACGTTCTTGTGAAATTTCATATTTTTGCCTTTGTGTTCGTCGAGCGTTCGAACGCCCTGCGTATTTTTCATGTACAGACTGTATTTTTCCAGAAAAATTTCTTATCTAAGCATGCAAATCACTCTCTAACAACACTAAATTAATAAGTTCTTAAGATTGTTGGTATATTGGTGTCATTAAACAGAATATTAACATGCAAATAACAATCAAATTCAGACCATAAAAGGAGATCTACATTAACATGCATAAACCCTACTACTTTGAAAATGAAGAAAAACCTGAGAAATGACGAATTCAGTGGTCCATGTCGAGAAATATTTCTTTCCTTAAGAACTTATCAGCCCCGTCTCGGTGTTCTATGGGTTTTATGGCTAATGTTCTCACAGGATAACCTAGATTCCTCTTGTTCAAGGAGCACTCCTTAATAAGATCTCGAACTTGGAATATATTGGAACTCTCTCTTAAAACAATGGAAATTGTGACTCTAAAATTTGGATGAAATTCTGATTCTGAAAATAAACATGGAGGCCTCCTTATAAAGGCATTGAAGGGTGCCTTAAGGGCACCCTTTGGGTTGGGTGCAACTCTTCAAAGGGTTATACTCCTCCCATGCATCCCTTGGAGCCTATAAGCATGTTATTCTCAATTGGAGGATATGTCCCTATAGGGTACCATCTAAGGGACATGTCCCTCCTCCATCCAAAACTATATTTGAAGAATTTACCACAAGAATTTATCAACACATGTGATTTTATTCCTTAAATCTTTGGACAAAATTAATCTCGGGAAAAAAAAAAAGCTTATGTTGGTGAGAGTAATAATAGAAAAAAGAGTTATAATCATTATCGCTAGGATATTGACATACATAATACTACAATGTATATGGTTCAATAGTATATGGTTTCATGGTTTCTATGATTTATAGGTAGCCGTTATCATGGACGTATAGAAAAGTTGTATATGACAAATGAACACGAACCTACTCACAATATAGAGGGTGGTGGTCCAGCAGTAGGGTAGCATTAATCAAGAGTTGATTAAGGTATGATTATGAATTAACTAGTTGTTATGATATAATATTAGTTTATTTATGGGGATTCGAAGGTTTGAATCCAAATGTTTTTGTGATGAGCAGTAAATTACTCAAATATTAAATATTTATATGTTGATTTTTCCCGCCATTAACTAGCTTTGGTTGATTAATGTCTAATGACATAAAGCTTAAAAAAGAGCTTAAGCTTGACACATAAAATGTGTACAAGTTAGTGGATTAGCAAAGGGCTGCATGTTGTGAAGAAAGACAGAGAGAGAGTAAAGAGTCAGAAATGCTTCTGTTTAATTTTGAAATCACAACTTTTCATCAACAAACAGAGCCTTGGTGCAACGAAAATGTTACTTCATTGTGAATTGGAGATCGCAATATCTTTATATAAAAACAAGAGTAAAAATATGTACAATATGAGAAATCGATCATCACTTTAACCGTTTCATTAATTCCCAAGTGACCCAAGATTGCAAAAACAGGAAATAGAACTGCCTTCCAAGTTCCAACCCAGAAACACCACAGGGATTGGTTCATCTTCTATCGTTGTAACACTATCCAACACTTAGATCTCCAGCGCACAACAAAGAACATGATTTGAAAGTAAATTCCCATGGGAAGGCCAAAAAGATAAAAAGAACCAATAATATGGCTAATAAGGTAACATAAATTGAAGTGAACAAATACCTGAATGACATTTTATATATTCATTCCCAGTAAATTTTGTATACCTTTCCAGAAATAAGAGACAATTATCCAAGGTTTTCGGTTTTCATGACACAGGTTGTTTCAGACAATGAAGAAGAAGCTCCATGGGATGATATATGATTAGGTTATTGTTCTGACTGAATGTGAAGTCTCCTAAAGGATGAATGAACATTTTGAAAACTGAAAAGTAAACAATTAAGTAAAAAAAAAGAAAGAAAAAGGTAATCTATATAATGGGATGCCTGCTGATGAAGCCATCATGAATCATCAGCGATGATCTCCTCCTCCATTTGCAGCCACGTTAGCCAGAGCCCTGCAAGTGCAAGCAGTAAATATATCATACACTAAAAATATATATTAAAACATAGATATTTAGATTTTCACATATCAGAGAATGCATATAATCATATAATCTCTGTCAAATAGACATTTGAATTCAAAACTATGAAACCCCAAAGGAAGAACCAATTTTAAAGTCATCAAATTAACAAGATTCTTCTAACAGGTCACTGTAGATGGTTTGTTGTCTTAACTTTTTTCAATTTGCTTAAGCAAGAGATTAATAATGTCTTACTGGGTTCAACTATTGTAACCTATAATATTGTCCTAAATAAAGTCCCTCCCGGAATCTGCAATTTCAAGCAGTAATAACTGCTATGACTTTGAAACTTATAAAGACTAGAAAACTCTCATAAAACAAAAAAAATGATAAAGACCACAAGGAAATATTTAACAATCAAATGCGATCAAGTTCCCTTGGTTCGGTTTTATAAAAATGGACATGATGTGGAAACATTTTGCATACAAAAGATTCCCAAAAAAGGGCCAGGAGCAAGTGAGCCAGACAGGTAGGAGGTACTTCTCAGTTTAACCAGCACTGAGCATTCTTTTAAAATAAGGAAGAAAAGGACAAAATTAGAGTGGATATCTTCTAGATTGTTCAGTAGCGTTAAACAATACTGGTGCAATGATAATACCCCAAAAGCTAAAATACTTTTTCAGAGATTACCTAACCTTATAGATCTTATTTCAAATACAAATACTTATTTCTACCCACGAGTAGGACCCCTCATAAATTCCACATCCAACTGTGTGATAGTTTACAAGGGTGAAACTAATGAAAGTAGCTATATTCTCCATAAAAGTCTAGCTCACTAAAACATAGATATATTAATCCACTCGATTATCCACATTTGTAGAGAGTTCATCTCATCAGAGCCCAATCAAATTCCAATTACTAGTCTATCAAAGTATCAACTAGACATCAGAAGAAAGATCCCTCTTGGCCCCCTGGGGCTGGGGGTGTAATTTGCTATAAGCTTACATGGTAGCTAAAAGAGATTTAGAACTGGCAGCAGCTATGGGCTTCAGAGGGATACCACTAGTTTGCTACAAATTTAACGTCATTGCTAAAAATTTCAGGGCAAAACCATATGTTAATGAAGGTCACATGTTGCCCGTTATTATCCATCACCTTCATGAATAAAATGCCAATTTGCACCACGCCACCACCCTTGCAGATTTTGGATCTTTGCAATGCCAACTACACCAACTTTCAAAAAAGGCTTAACATAACCATTAACCACCCATATTCTGAATATCTTGAAGCTTAAACATCTAGCGAAAAATGAATATAACATATAAATAGACATTCAAATAAAACAACAGGATGAATGCAAACTGTAAAGGGCTAAAAAATCATGCCTAATTAACAGCTGAAAATCAGAGATCAGCATAAAAATGTCAATGTATGGTTGATAGATATAGAGAACTTGAACAATCGACTCAACTGCAGTCGGCAAAATTTTCTAATAAAGGCCAGACAAAAGTTTGATGGAGTGGGGGTGAGAGAAGGGAAATACCACCAACAAGAGAGAGCTCAGCTCAGCTCATCCATCATATGTTGCTTTCATCCATCTTATACAAGTTAGTGTAGTGACACAATATAAACGCATTGGCTAAATCGTCTGAGACAATTCTAAAGTATTTCATTGAAGGTTACGTACCTATCTTCATTGTTTTATCTGTAAAAGAGTCACACTGTTAACAATTTTTTGGCACTACCATTGAGCCCAAGCAAAGTTTTACAACATTCTGCTAAATGCAATCTCATAGAGCAGAAAACAAGAACTTCCTAAACTGACTTAAAACAGCTATAAGCAACACCACCTTGAGAGATTCAAAACTACTGACAGAAGTTGCTTGCAGATTAGAGTGCCAGTAAAATAGTCCACATTCCCACCAAGAAACAACTACATTCTAGACTTCTATCTATCAAAGATTAGCAGAAGCTATCATACCAACTCGATAATGCAATCACAAAACTCAGCATACGACAACAACAAAGCGGTCACAAACAGGATAAATCTATTCAACAATCAACCAATTAAACTGCTTTACATACAAAACAATCCCTCAATTTACTATTATCATCCCATATCATAACTCACAATCCCAATTTCAAAAACACAAATGTAACAAAACCCATTTCACTACACGCAAAACAATCAATTAAATCACTGTGATATGCAAAAAAGAACTCACCTTTTATGCTTCTTCCCACGCTTAGGGCTCCGCCCTTCGAGTTTGGCAACGGAGCACCCACATTTCGCCCGAAACAACAAAACCGCCCGGCCATTAGGCGGCGCCATCTTACGAAGCTCAGCACGAAGGCACTCATAATCAGGATTCCCTTCGCTGCCGCCCTTCCAAGGCAATTTATCAATAGCCACATCCGATCTCGCGCACTCGTCGGTCTGAAGCTGTAAATCGAATTCCATAGCCTTCTTAAGGCCCTTACAATTAGGGTTACGGCATTTCCTGGCGCGTGGGCCGCAGCAAAACTCGAGGGCAAGTAGGACGGCGACAAAAAAGATGAGGAATCCGATAATGTACGGCAAGTGAGGGGATGAGAGCGCGTGGTAATAGTAGTAGTGGTGGTGGTGGCGGGAGAGGAGGAGGGAGATGGAGTTGAAGATGTAAGAGAAATAGGAAGAGATTAAGAAGGCGCCGGAGAAGAGGACGAGGATTAGGATTAAAAGGTCGAGGGTGGCGGATGGGGAGTGCTTGCAGAGGAGAGGGGTCGTTGATGACGTGGCGGAGGAGGACGACGACGGATCGGCAGAGGGCATGGTGGTTTCCGGTAGGAGGTGGTGGTGCATGTTATGATTAATGATTGATGATATTATTACTGAGGGGTTGTTGTTGGGGTTTTGGTGGGGGCATGTATGGAAGAGGTTGAAGAAATTGAAGGGTGGGATACACGCGCCTTTGGTGAAAGTGGGTAAGTTTTTTTGTTTGCTTCTTTTTTCCCCTTGTTTTGGAGGTGGAAAAAATATGTTCTTTACTTCATGATTTGGTTTGGGATTTTATTTATTTAAAAAAATAATAATAATTACGTCTTTAATAGTTATCTATTAAATCTCTCTTACTTACGGTTGACAAAAAAAATTTAAATTTGGATTGAGAATTCAGGATTTTGTATCGGAAAGATCCGGGAGGAAAATTCATCAAAAATAAAAATTTTGATCGCAATTCGAGATAATTTTTTCATTTTGAAAAATCAATTATGATAATGGATAATTTTTCATCTCAAATTATAGTTGGGACAGGACGAGATGTTTGATCTTTTACGTTTAGAATAACAAGGATCTTATTGGTGATTATGAAAAAGATCTTAGGGCTGTAATAGTGAAATTGTTAATTTTATTTATAAAAAAAAAAATTAGATAGAAGTTTGGCTTGGCTAATCTTATCCAATTAGTGGGATTTCACCACAAATATTAAAATTTGTGATCTAAATAAAGTCTTTAAAGAATTCAAAACTCTCATTAAAGAGATAAGGATAAAATCTGAAATAATGTGGAAAATTCAATGTGTAAAGTTCTCTTCACCTTTTGTTATCTTTGAAAAAAAAATCATCTAGTAATGTTAAAAATAAAAATTATAAAATTGATGAGGCAAATCTTCAATTCATTTCCAAACCTTTTTTTTGTTTTAGTTTTTAAATTGGTTGATAGTAATCTAATCTCCCCCTCCACCAAATGAGTATAGTTTGATTTTTAGAATTTTTTAGATGATTCAAAGAGATTTTATAATTCAATTAGAGATCGAGAAATCCTAAAATTAGTATTGATGCTCAACATTATTGGGATATACAAAAATTGAGATGTGTTACTATTTTCTAATAAATTACATTTCTTTTAAAGGCTCTCTTTTCATTTCTCATTATCATTTTGTTTTTGTTTTTTTGTTTTTTTGTTTTTTTTATTGTGTTTTGACTTGATGAAGAATTTTAAAAACTCTTTCCATGTGTTTTCTCACATCTTGAGCACCAATGCTGACAGGGCAATTGGACTATAAATCAATATATTTGACACCAGCACTCAATTGATTTATCATGGTTTCTTTTTGATTCTACTAGGGTAGGTTTCGGTTTTAAAAATGAAGAATAAAAAAAATGATTTCAAGGGAATTGTAAAATGAATTAACGAATCACATTTGTGTCAAATTCTATTGAAATTCATGAATCTAACTTAATCCAAAAATTAACTTAAAATGTTGAGATTTTCTCAATAAGTGTTTTCATTTTTTTTCAGCCATGTGGAAATTATGTTTTAAGTTTTTTCACTTATTTCCAACACTCCTCTCACATGCATACCAATATTTTGACATAATGAAATTCAATATGAATTTTGAGTTAGGCCTATAAATTTTAACATGGTATTATAGTCGCACTCATGCATGCTTAGACTGACAATACCTACGTATGTGACACAGATAATGCAAAAATACTATCATGCACCCGAAGAGGAATGTTGAGAAAAATATTTCACATCGGCTGAGATGAACAAATGAACTCAAAAATATAAGTATTAGACATCATTCAACTCTTATTGGGTTGAGTTAAGCTCTTGAATTTAAACAAATTATAAACTAATTGAATAAAAATATGATGGATTCGTATTTGATTCGTTTACTAAATGAATCCTAATATCATGATTTGTATTCGATGTTGTTGAATTTGGATATATATGTGTGTGTGTGTGTGGTGTGTGTGTATAATTCAACAAAAGATGATTAATTTATCAATGAAAGATGTTATATGATATGACATGTTGGTTCAGTTATTGCCCTATGCTGATGCATCAGGGATCGACTTGCTCGGTCAGGTCACAGCTCGAAATAAAAAATGAAATTCAAGAAATAACCGATTTCGTGTGTTCTGGAACCAAACATATATTTTATCTTACATTGTCGCGACAATGGGTAATCATTGGCGCGACAATAAAAGAGAGAGACATAAAGTTATATTCGGACTCATATTGTTGCAATAATGGTTACTCATTACTTATTGACGCGACAATGAGACGCTAATACAAAAGCACTCTCAGACTTATATTATCACGCCAATGAATAGTCATTATCGCGACAATATGAAGCCCGTGCATATTGTCGCGACAATGGCATGTTATTGACGCGACAATGAAACATTGGTTAATAAAAGCATGACTAAAAAACATATCTTTTGGAGATAAATCTTGGTTGCCTATAAATAGAGTACGGAAGATTAAATATAATATTTTTATATAAAATGTTCTCAAGTAGAGATCCAACAAGTGTTGTGTTATATCTCTGAATTATTGTTGTATCCTAAAGTGTATTTGTCCTACAACCATTACAACACATAGTGGATGCAAATATTACTCTAAGAAAGTGTCATACACGCCTCAAAAACTAGAATCCCCACTACATTCCCCAACATTCAATTCGTTTAATAAACAAATCCTAAAAAAATATTTGTTTATTCTTGCATGATCAATGACATGTGAGCTCAAATTCATATTCGATTTGTTTAATAAACGAATCGAATCGAATTGATACATTTACTAAACGAATCAATATTTCCAAATTCATATCCTCTTTAATATAAATCAAGCGAACGAATAAACGAATTATGATCAGATTTACACCCCTAATTCCAAATCTACACTTTTTTAGTATTAGATTCTAACCGAAATTGGAACCGGTTATAGAATCTGCAGCCATATCTAGTGAAAAGGTCCACACATATTAAAATGATGTTATGGAACTAGCTAAAATTTATTGCTTAGTTGCAATACATACAATATTAAAAATAGAACTAAATAACAATGTCTGGCCTCAAATTCATATTTTTAAATCATGAAAATATTTTAAATTTCCATTTTCCACCGAAATAATTGAAAGCTTCATGCACACATGGACATACGAAAGTGATAAAGAGAGAGAGATAATTGATTATGGCTCAATGCCTTAAAAGAAATTGACCAAAAATAAATAATTACGACCATTATTAATCTTCACCAAAATAATAAGGAATTGACAAGCTATTTAATAAATTTACCACATGAATATCATGATGATTTTTATTACTTTTTTCCTTAATGAATCTAAAAGGTATAAATTTAAGAAGTATTAGATTATGTCCTGCACGTTATTGCGGTTTTTTGTTTTTTTTTTTTATCTGCACATAATATTTCTAGTTCTCTAGAATATTCAAGTAACACTGACTAAAGCCGGCTTAGGCCGCAAAGTTAAGGCCAATGTTCCACTAAATGGAGTCATCTATCAAAGTAACAATATATCTCAATATCTCTTTTATATAAGCATATGATTATAATGAGATACATGATTTAAGTATAGTTATATTTGAGATTCATGAATCAATATATTTGAAATTCATGAGTTAAATAAAATTGGATTCGAGATTCATGAATCAAGTAATGAATGAATGAATAAAGTAAAAACTTTAAATGTTTAACACATATTTCGATATTCATGAACCAATTGTACTGGATAATTCATAATTTTGCCCCCATTCTTTTTAGTGTCAAGTGACAGTATCATACAAAAGATGAGGAAAAAATATATGTATATATGATATATGATTTGCATAATCTAAAATGTATTTAACGGAGTTGGATCAATTTCCTGGTTAAAACTTAAAACATATTTATAGTCTGTTTATTTTAATTAACCTGTGATTGTAATTGTAAAAAACTATCATAAATTCCATGTTTGTGATTAATTTGAGGTTTATTTGCATGCAATTCTCTTTATTTTGGTACAAGGTATTTTGGAATCAGTTATAACCGAAACGAAATCGATGATCCAATAAAATATATAAAGTCTCTTATTTTATAGAATAAGTTCCGATTTTAAAATTTAAGAATATAATTTTTTTTAAATAAAATATCTAATTTTACTCATCCCTAATCATAACCACATGATTGTGACTTTAAATTCTCTGCCTGATGCTGAATGTTCATGGATTGCTTAGGTCTACAGATTTTTCTACTAAAATTATTGCACTACATTGACAGAACATCATTTATATGATAGCTTTTCAAATAACAAAATGAAAATTTGAAATTGACCAAAAATAAAGAGAGAATAATCAATTGGTTAGAATTTACTATTGTTGAGAGCTGATTTTCATTTCAAGAGTAAATCGGTAAACTTACTCTTCGAAAAATCCTCCCTCAATTGTGAATTTGTTTGGTTTGGGGACCAAATACAAACTTAGCAAAAGATGAGAAAATGTACAGACAAAACAGAGGGTTTAATATGGTTCGGCGGAATGGATCAAACCTACGTTCACAGGTAGGACCGACCTCCTTATCTCTCAAACTCGTCTGAACGACCTCTTACAAACTCACTCTTACATTAAGCTTTTTTGCTATCTATTATAAGTGAAAAATGAAATAGAATTAGCCAACCCTTTACAATGAATTCTCAACCCCTTTATATACTAGGGCAAATTCTACGGTTACGCTGACCCCGTGACGTCAGCCACGTAAACCTACCACCTGACTCAACTACTATCTACCATCTAAATCTCTTTAAACCATTATACTTTACCCTATGCTACACATTTCAGCCCATATGCCAGCCTGTATTCCAAATGCTCCTATGCGATAGCGTATGCCAGAGGACAAGCTGGTGACCCGCTTGTATCACATCAAATCTCTTTGGAAGGTGCAAGTTCCCATGTAGGTCTTGCTTTATCTGGATGTGAACATATCGTTACCATCCCGACCCGCCCTACCAGGTCGGGAGACAGAAACAACAGTTGTCCTGGTCAGGTCTGAGGCCTTTCCTCCCACCGCTTAAGTGAATATCTTTACACCTCGGGTCGGGTATCAAATGTTAGACCTGGCCGGCGATTCGGTTCCGGTTCGGCAATGTTTTCCTCAACATTGGACCTACGAGGACCCATCATGACGAACTCGTAATTGGTGAGCTCATTTAGCAGTTCAGTCAACGTAAAAATCAATTTGTCCATAGAACAATTGCTTTTAAACTGCAGGAAACTCTTCAGAAGCGTTTCCATGATCATAGTCACATGGTTTTGCTCATTTATACGTGCACCATGGATTTTAGCCATATTCAGATGAGACATCTGTTGGGGTTGGTGCTTAGAGCGCCAATTCCCAGTTGTATTTCTTTATGAATACTTCTGTAAAATATTATTATTATGAATAATATATGCAATTTCTATAATATAATGTATCTTTTAATATGGTAAAGACGTAATGACCTTAGAATGACTAGTCATGGTACTGTTGCAAAAGTGTCGCAACTGACATTGAGTAGTATCATGACGTTGTCATTCTCATACAGTTCCTGGTCAAGGTTTACACTACTTGTTCAGTATAGTAAACCCGTTGAGACCGGTACATGTCGTATACTGGAATATATGATTCCAATGGTTTCTCAATGAACCATAAGTCTTGGAGACTAGTATAGACGTGTAGGTGTTTATAGCGGATAAACACTGAACGACTCACCGAAGATTCTTAATGGATGGTACACCAACGTCAATAAGAATCTTCTCGGGTTGAGTAGCACTTGTGATTCTTAGACTTGAGATGCCATTGTGGGCACATGAGACATCTTCTACACTTAGATGGCAGTCACGTCACCGATCTATTTAGATCACACATTCGCCTGTTCGTTGGGTGTAGATAGATCCTCAGGGTTTCCTATGTGTATCAAGATAGGATCCGTCAGTTCTGTGTATCAGAGCATAGGTAGTCCATATGATTAGCAATCAGATAAAAACCATGGGCCCGTGGTACAGTTTAGAAACTAGTTCTAAACATTCTTTTTTGAGATTGCTAATAGAATAGTCGACTGGATAATCCCCATAGAGATTTGACGTTAACATCTATATCTCTGGGATACATCCGGATACCTGTGACGGAGGAATTATACATTTGCCATGACCTCGACATGTATGATTCAGTGAGTTTATCCGTGATCGTCATAATTTATGGGTGGATAAATTATGGACACGAAATTGGATTTCGTGACGGATATGCCTGAATCTAGAGAGTCTCAATAATGAAATATACTCGTAGAGCACTAGAGCAACATTTATAAATAATGTTGATTATTTATAAAGTCGTTTAAAGGTTAAACGAAAAATACATGTTTAAGGACCCGATAGTCATTTCCTTAATTATTGTGTATTTACATTTAATACTTGATTAATTTAAATACACATTAATTAATAGTAAAATTGAGATATTTGACTAATATCATAAATGTATATATGTATTTAATATTAATGTAAATATAATACATATATTTAATATATTTGTATTTAATTAATTATTTAATTGTTAAATGATTAAATTAATTAAAATATAAATATCTTAAGATTTAGATATTTGTTTTAAATGGCTAAGTTGCCTTTGTTGACTTATTAGAAATATCTTTAAAGTGTTTATTAGATAATTTAACAAGTTGATTAAATGAAAACCAAATGAAATTGAAATTAATTGTTTTGTATATGCTTGTTGTAATTTTCGGCCAAGGCAAAATTTTGGCAAGTATATATTGTTTTAATTTCATTTGGTGAAACAACCTAATACACTTTACTTACAAACTCCATTAAAAGAAAATCAAAAGAAGCTTGAGAGAAGAAGAAGAAAGATAAAGAGAAAATCAAAGAAAGCTTAGTTTTTAGTAAGTTTCTTCAACCTACTATTAGAAAGGAAAATGTTCCTTATGTTATAGGCTACATCTTGTGATGTTCTCATGTCATATTTTCTTTATTCTTTGTGTTTTTGTTGAATGGAAGTTTGTTGAAAGTGTTGAGCATATATGAACTTGGAAGTTTATTACTAGTGTAGTAATAAACATTCTTTTATGGTTTTAGAAACTTTATTGCTAATCTAGAGTTTTTGACCCACTCTTAAATGAACTAGATTTGATCTATAGTTATTTCATTGTGTTGAGACTTTAATTGGATGGAAGAAGCATGATTAAAGTAATTGATTTGACCAATTTGGTCTAATTTGTCTAATTTGGAAGAAATTGAAAAATTAGGGTTTAAGACCACTTCCAAATTTGAGGATTTTCATTTATATGGTGTATTTGGATGTGTATATGATGCATGTAAAATATTGGGCTGATTGGATTTTGCCTTGATGTCTTTTGAAGCATGGAAGTGCAAAATGCACAATTTGGACCCTAATGGTGCTCTCGCCAAAGACTTGATTTTTGGGTTTTGTGTTGCTTTTGGTGTTTTGACATTTAGGACATGTTAAGTTCATCTTAGAAATGATTTAGAATCATCCAAAATTGATTTGAACAGTTTCGGACTAAAATGAACAAAATGCCAAGTGTAAGGGCAATTTGGTAAATTTTATTTCATAATTTTATTATTGGGTAATTAAATAAATATGTTTATTTAATTAATCCGAGAAAAATTTTTGAAATCTGAAAATTTGATTTTCCCGTGTTTCCGCTGCGTTACCGAATTTAGCCCCTAAAACCCCTACAAAATGGTATCAGAGCGAGTCTGATTCTAGGCCCCCTAAAATGATTAGCTTTAATTAAATCGATATTTAATCATGTTTTCAAGACTTTATACATGTTTATTATGATCTAAATTGGTTAGATTTAGGGTGTATGACACTTAGCGGAAAATCCCTAATTAATAAGGTTTAATGTAATTATGTATTTGATGCATGTTATGTGGTCCGTCTTGTCAATACGGTTTATGAATATTTCTCTGTGACTACATCTGAGACCGTGTCTCTGCTGTGAGGGTGTAGCCGATAGAGATTTATTTATACCGGATGTATATTAGATACTAGATAAATTTAAGCGAAAGCGGAATCCTGAATGTGCCCTAGCTGTCAGGGTTACGTAAGTAACTTGAGTTTATCATTGACGAGTTTAACTTTGGTACGTCTCCTTGTGGGTCTGCCTTCGCAGCGACAACGAGAAACGACCAGGACCGGAAACCCATGAGTCACTAGTGAGTGATTGACAAATGAGTTGTCTACCTGATGAATATACGTAGGCGAGACCGTGTGCCTCTGCTGTGAGCTGAAATATATTCACGGGATCCACTTTTCACTATTTGTATTTAATTTAATTATTAAATCTTTGTATTCTGTTTGTGGATTACAGTATTGCATGATTTAGTGGGAGGGGCCTTTTTAGATTAAAAATCCATGATCTAGTTTATGCTTTTGATATTATATGAAACTGTTTATTTTCTGCTAACCGTTTTTCGTGATCTATATGATAGATTTGCGATGGCGGAACCATCCACAAATCAGTTTGCGCGTATGCTTGATGCGAACAAACTAAAAGGCGCTGAGAACTTCGCTGACTGGGAATTGGATTTGAGGATTGTCCTCGATTCTGAGAAATTAGGATATGTTATTGAGGGTCCGTTGCCCCTTGTTGTTGGTGCGGATGCTACGGAGGAGGAACACCAAGTTTTTGAAACTTGGAAGAATGATGATTTAAGAGTTAAATCATACATCCTTAGTTCACTGTCTCCGGGACTCAAGAAACAATAATATGGCATGTTAGATACGTATAGTATGATGACGCGATTGAGACAATCGTTTGAGAACCAAGAACAAGTAATTGTTCATAAGGTCGCAATGGAATTGTTCCATGCGATTGGATGGGGCAAGCTGTTAGCTCAGATGTTCTTCAGATGATCGATTTGATCGATCAACTGAGGCAACATAATCTCATTCTGAATGACATTCTCGGTAGGAGTGTCATTCTTGGTTCACTCCCAACTTCATATCGCCAGTTCGTGATGTATTTCAACATGAACGGGACTATCTGTACCTACCATGAGTTACATATGATGTTACTCACGGCGGATGAGGACTTTAAGAAGGGAGTACTGACTCGCCCTCCAAGACCTACTTCTCTTTCCGCTTCTTCCCAGGCCTGGCCTGGCCAAAAGAAAGAATAAGAAAGAAGGAAGAAGAAGAAGAGTTTCGGTCCTCAACCGCAGGCAAAGATAGCTAAGCCCAAAAGGGCTTCTGAAGACAAGTGCCATCATTGCAGCAAAGTCGGGCACTGGAAAAGGAACTGTCCTGACTACATCGCCCAGCTAAGGAGGGAGATAGCATCTACATCAGGTACATTTATTTTTCCAGTTATTGATATATTTTTGGCTTGTGAAGCCGTTACATCCAACTGGATTTTAGATTCTGTTTGTCCCATTCACATTTGCAATTCGTTGCAGGTGTTGAAGGAAAGTAGAAAACTGAAGCCTGGAGAGATGCAGTTGCGATTCGGGAGTGGAGACTCTCTGGATGCATTTGCAGTGGGAGTATGCGAGATCACATTGCCGAATGGGACACTTTTGTTAAATGACTGTCATTTTGTGCCTGGATGTGTAGCCAATATTATATCACTTTTTGTATTAGATACATAGGGCTTTTGTATTAATATTAAGAATTGTTCTTTATATTTATATGATAAAAGTAATATTCAGATCCTTTGTTGTCCAAACCAGCATGGTCATTATACATTGCAAACTTCAAAAGATATTTTAAATACTGGAGTTAATAAACGTAGTTTACCTGTAATTAATAATACTGAACTTTGGCATATGCGGCTGGGTCGCAGGAATGGTTTGATACCAGATCTTACCATTGAATCTTATCCAACTTGTGAATCATGTATTCAGGGTAAGATGACCAAAGCCCCATTTTCTGGTGTTGGACACCGCGCCGCTAACTTACTGGAACTCATACATTATGATGTATGTGGTCCACTAAGTCAGACTGCTCACAGTGGTTATTCGTACTTCGTTACCTTTACCGATGATTTTTCACGGTACAGTTATGTGTATTTGATGCGACATAAATCGGAAACCTTTGAAAAGTTCAAAGAATTCCGAAATGAAGTAGAAAAACAAACTGGACAATATATTAAATGCCTTCGATCTGATCGAGGCAGTGAATATATGAGTGGTGAGTTCATGGATTATATGAAGGAGAATGGGATTCTCGCTCAATATACTCCTCCAGGTACTCTACAACACAATGGAGTGTTTGAGAGGAGAAATCGGACTTTATTGGATATGGTCCGATCGATGTTGAGTTTCACATATTTTCCCAATTACTTATGGGGCTACTCTCTTTTAACAGCTGCACATCTTTTGAATAAGATTCCTTCAAAAGCTGTTCCTACGACACCGTATGAGATATGGTTCGGTAGGAGACCAAATCTTAGTTACATTAAGGTTTGGGGTTGTCCTGCCTATGTCAGGGTGGCTCAGCAAGATAAGCTTTCGCCTCGAGGGCAAAAGTTTAGGTTTGTTGGATATCCTTCGAATACGAGGGGATATCTGTTCTATGATACCGAGCATCGAAATGTGTTCGTAGCTCGCTTCGCAAAATTTCTAGAAGTAGAATTTTTGTCAGAAGGTGGTAATCATAGACAGGTTGAACTTGATGAAGTCCAACCTGAAAACAACGAACCAACGGAGGAACCTGAAGTTCAAGTAGATGAAGGACCTTCAACACACACACTCCGTAGGTCTGAAAGGGTATCTAGACCTCCTGAACGCTTGTATTTGATACAAGAAAAGAGTCTGGATGTTCTCTTAGTTGAAGAGACTGATCCTTTCACCTATAGAGAATCGATGTTGGACATCGACTCCGTGAAATGGCAAAGTGCCATGAAATCCGAGTTAGACTCAATGCATGAGAATCAAGTTTGGGACTTGGTTCCGCTTCCCGAAGGAATTGTTCCTATCGGTTGTAAATGGGTTTACAAGAGGAAGCGCGGGCCTGACGGTAAGGTTGAAACTTACAAGGCCCGACTGGTAGCAAAAGGTTACACGCAGCGACCTGGCGTCGACTACGATGAAACTTTTTCACCAGTAGCAATGCTTAAGTCTATTCGGATTTTGCTTTCTATAGCTGCGTATCATGACTACGAGATTTGGCAAATGGATGTCAAAACGGCTTTTCTAAATGGATTTCTTGATGAAGAAATCTATATGAAACAGCCGGAAGGTTTTGCGTCCAGCGAAAACTCGGGCATGGTATGTAAGCTTAAGAAGTCCATTTATGGACTTAAACAAGCTTCACGAAGTTGGAATCTTCGATTCGACGAGATTATTAGATCGTCTGGTTTTCTCAAGAATTCAGAAGAATCATGTGTGTATCAGAAGGCCAGTGGGAGCATGGTCGTATTTTTAGTCCTATATGTTGATGACATCCTAATCATTGGGAATGATTTAGGTATGTTACAAAGCGTCAAAGCGTACCTCTGTAAGAATTTCTCCATGAAGGACCTAGGAGAAGCTTCCTATGTTTTAGGGATAAAACTCTATAGAGATAGACAAAGGAGGCTGATTGGGTTATCCCAATCAACGTACATAGATAAGATCTTGGAACGGTATAATTTTGGTAACTGTAAGACAGCAAACATACCGTTCAGACATGTGATTCATCTTTCAAAGAAGATGAGTCCACAAACAGAAGATGAGAAGGTTAGAATGTCTAACCAACCTTATGCTTCGTGTTTGGGTAGCATAATGTATTCCATGTTATGTACGAGGCCTGATATCAGTTTCGATGTTAGCGTAACTAGTCGATATCAGTCCAATCCAGGTAATGACCATTGGATGGCCATTAAACATATCCTCAAGTATCTTAAAGGTACTAAGGATAAGTTAATAATTTATGAAGGAAACGAACTGCAAGTTAACGGGTATACGGATTCCGATTTCTAATCGGATCCTGATGATAGAAAGTCTACATCTGGATTCGTATTTACCTTTAATGGAGGTGCAGTTTGTTGGAAGAGTTCCAAACAGGGATCGACAGCAGATTCCACCACTGAGGCGGAATATATTGCAGCTTCTGAAGCTGCAAAAGAGGCTGTGTGGATAAAAAACTTTATCACAGAATTGGAAGTTTTCCCAAGTATCGAGAATGTGATTCCATTATATTGTGATAATACTGGAGCCATTGTGCAAGTAAAGGAACTAAGAGCGCATCAGAAGTCGAAGCATGTGGAACGCAAGTACCACATCATTCGAGAGATTGTGTCGCGAGGGGATATTGTCGTGTGCAAGGTACCGAGTGAAGATAATGTAGCAGACCCGCTGACGAAGGCCATACCTCCGAAGTTGTTTGATAAACACGTGGAGTCGATGGGTATTAGATACAATCGTTATTGGCACTAGAGCAAGTGGGAGATTTTGTTGGGGTTGGTGCTCAGAGCGCCAATTCCCGGTTGTATTTCTTTATGAATACTTCTGTAAAATATTATTATTATGAATAATATATGCAGTTTCTATAATATAATGTATCTTTTAATATGGTAAAGACGTAATGACCTTAGAATGACTAGTCATGGTACTGTTGCAAAAGCGTCGCAACTGACATTGAGTAGTATCATGACGTTGTCATTCTCAGACAGTTCCTGGTCAAGGTTTACACTACTTGGTCAGTATAGTAAACCCGTTGAGACCGGTACATGTCGTATACTGGAATATATGATTCCAATGGTTTCTCAATGAACCATAAGTCTTGGAGACTAGTATAGACGTGTAGGTGTTTATAGCGGATAAACACTGAACGACTCACCGAAGATTCTTAATGGATGGTACACCAACGTCAATAAGAATCTTCTCGGGTTGAGTAGCACTTGTGATTCTTAGACTTGAGATGCCATTGTGGGCACATGAGACATCTTCTACACTTAGATGGCAGTCACGTCACCGATCTATTTAGATCAGACCTCCGTCTGTTCGTTGGGTGTAGATAGATCCTCAGGGTTCCTATGTGTATCAAGATAGGATCCGTCAGTTTGTGTATCAGAGCATAGGTAGTCCATATGATTAGCAATCAGATAAAAACCATGGGCCCGTGGTACAGTTTAGAAACTAGTTCTAAACATTCTTTTTGAGATTGCTAATAGAATAGTCGACTGGATAATCCCCATAGAGATTTGACGTTTACATCTATATCTCTGGGATATATCCGGATACCTGTGACAGAGGAATTATACATTTGCCATGACCTCGACCTGTATGATTCAGCGAGTTTATCCGTGATCGTCATAATTTATGGGTGGATAAATTATGGACACGAAATTGGATTTCGTGACGGATATGCCTGAATCTAGAGAGTCTCAATAATGAAATATACTCGTAGAGCACTAGAGCAACATTTATAAATAATGTTGATTATTTATAAAGTCGTTTAAAGGTTAAACGCAAAATACATGTTTAAGGACCCGATAGTCATTTCCTTAATTATTGTGTATTTACATTTAATACTTGATTAATTTAAATACACATTAATTAATAGTAAATTGAGATATTTGACTAATATCATAAATGTATATATGTATTTAATATTTAATGTAAATATAATACATATATTTAATATATTTGTATTTAATTAATTATTATTTATTTAATTGTTAAATGATTAAATTAATTAAAATAAAATATCTTAAGATTTAGATATTTGTTTTAAATGGCTAAGTTGCCTTTGTTGACTTATTAGAAATATCTTTAAAGTGTTATTAGATATTTTAACAAGTTGATTAAATGAAACCAAATGAAATTGAAATTAATTGTTTTTTATATGCTTGTTGTAATTTTCGGCCAAGGCAAAATTTTGGCAAGTATATATTGTTTTAATTTCATTTGGTGAAACAACCTAATACACTTTACTTATAAACTCCATTAAAAGAAAATCAAAAGAAACTTGAGGAAGAAGAAGAAGACAAAGAAAAATCAAAGAAAGCTTAGTTTTTAGTAAGTTTCTTCAACCTACTATTAGAAAGGAAAATGTTCATTATGTTCTAGGCTACATCTTGTGATGTTCTCATGTCACTATTTTCTTTATTCTTTGTGTTTTTGTTGAATGGAAGTTTTTTGAAAGTGTTGAGCATGTATGAACTTGGAAGTTTATTACTAGTGTAGTAATAAGCATTCTTTTATGGTTTTAGAAACTTTGTTGCTAATCTAGAGTTGTTGACCCACTCTTAAATGACCTAGATTTGATCTATAGTTATTTCATTGTGTTGAGACTTTAATTGGATGGAAGAAACATGATTAAAGTAATTGATTTAACCAATTTGGTCTAATTTGTCCAATTTGAAGAAATTGAAAAATTAGGGTTTAAGACCACTTCCAAATTTGGGGCTTTTCATTTATATGGTGTATTTGGATGTGTATATGATGCATGTAAAATATTGGGTTGATTGGATTTTGCCTTGATGTCTTTTGAAGCATGGAAGTACAAAATGCACAATTTGGACCCTAATGGTGCTCTCGGCCAAGGGCTTGATTTTTTTGTTTTGTGTTGCTTTTGGTGTTTTGACATTTAGGACATGTTAATTTCATCTTAGAAATGATTTAGAATCATCCAAAATTGATTTGAACAGTTTCGGACTAAAATGAACAAAATGCCAAGTGTAAGGGCAATTTGGTAAATTCACATCAATTTTATTTATTGAATTTTATTTCATAATTTTATTATCGGGTAATTAAATAAATATGTTTATTTATTTAATCCGAGAAAAAGTTTTGAAATCAGAAAATTTGATTTTCCCGTGTTTCCGATGCGTTACCGAATTTAGCCCATAAAACTGTTGGGGTTGGTGCTCAGAACGCCAATTCCCGGTTGTATTACTGTTAAATAATTCTGTAAAACATTATTATTATGAATAATATATGCAGTTTCTATAATATAATCTATCTTCTATATGGTAAAGACGTAATGACCCTAGAATGATTAGTCATGATACAGTTGCAAAAGCGTCGCAACGGACATTGAGTAGTATCATGACGTTGTCATTCTCAGACAGTTCCTGGTCAAGTTTACAATACTTGGTCAGTATAGTAAACCCGTTGAGACCGGTACATGTCGTATACTGGAATATATGATTCCAATGGTTTCTCAATGAACCATAAGTCTTGGAGACTAGTATAGACGTGTAGGTGTTTATAGCGGATAAACACTGAACGACCACCCAAGATTCTTAATGGATGGTACACCAGCGTCAATAAGAATCTTCTTGGTGTTAGCACTTATGATTCTTAGACTTGAGAGATGCCATTGTGAGCACATGAGACACTATCTTCTACACTTAGACGGAAGTCACGTCACCGATCTATTAAGATCAGAACTCCGCTTGTTCGTTGGGTGTAGATAGATCCTCAGGGTGTCCTATGTGTATCAAGATAGGATCCGTCAGTTCTGTGTATCAGAGCATAGGTAGTCCATATGATTAGCAATCAGATAAAACCATGGGCCCGTGGTAAAGTTTAGAAGTTAGTTCTAAACATTCTTTTTTGAGATTGCTAATAGAATAGTCGACTGGATAATCCCGATAGAGATTTGACGTTTACATCTATATCTCTGGGATTTATCCGGATACCTGTGACGGAGGAATTATACATTTGCCATGACCTCGACCTATATGGTTCAGCGAGATTATCCGTGATCGTCATAATCTACAGGTGGATAGATTATGGACACGAAATTAGATTTCGTGACGGATATACCTGAATCTAGAGAGTCTCAATAATGAAACATACTCGTAGAGCACTAGAGCAACATTAATAAATAATATTGATTATTTATAAAGTCGTTTAAAGGTTAAACGCAATATACGTGCTAAAAGGACTAGATAGTCATTTGCCTAATTATTGTGTATTTACATTTAATACTTGATTAATTTAAATACACATTAATTAATAGTCAAAATGAGTTATTTGACTTATATCCTAAATGAATATATGTTGTTAATATTTAATGTAAATATTATACATATATTTAATATATTTGTATTTGATTAATTAATTGATTATTTAATTGTTAAATGATTAAATTAATTAAATATAAATATCTTACATTAGGATATTTAAAGTAAATGATGTTAGTTGCTTTTGTTGACTTAAATAAATATCTAATAAAGTTGTATTAAGATATTTATGCAAGTTGATTACATGTTTTTTGAAATGAAATTGAAATGAAAATAATTTGGTAAATGCTTGTGATTTTCGGCCAAGGGCAAATTATTACAAGTATATATTGTTTTCATTTCATCTTCATTTAATAACCTAATACACTTTACAAGAAACACCCATTAAAGAAAACAAAGAAAGCAAGTGAAGAAGAAAAGGAAAAACTCAAAGAAAGCTTGGATTTTGTAAGTTTTTCAAACTTACTATTAGAAAGGAATTTGTTCCTTAGGATCTAGGCAACATCTTGTGATGTTCTTAAGTTATTCTTTTCATTATTTCTTGTGTTTTTGATGATGGAAATTTGGTTGAAAGTGTTGAGCATGTGTGATGAAGAAATCTTGTAACTATTGTAGTTATAACTATTCTTTTAAGGTTTTTGGAAACCATGTTGCTAATCTAGAGTTATTGACCCACTCTTAAATGACCTAGATTTGATCTTGAGTTGTTTCATTGTGTTGAGACTTGGATTGGATGGAAGAATGATGATTGAAGTAATTGATTTAATGTATTTGGTCTAATTTGTCCAATTTGTGAAAATTGAAAAATTAGGGTTCATGACTAATTCCAAATTTGGGGGTTTTCATATATGTTGTGTATTTATGTGTGTATATGATGCATATAAAGTTTCATGTTGATTGGATATCATTTGGATGTGTCTTGAAGCATGAAAGTGCAAAATGCACAAAATGGAACCTAAATGGTGCTCTCGGCCAAGACTTGGTTTTTTGGGGATTTTGGTTGCTTTTGGTGTTTGATGTTTTGAACATCATAAGTTCATCTTGGAATTGATTTAGAATCATTCAAAATTGATTAGATCAATTTCGGACTAAATGGACAAAAATACAAAGCAAGGGTATTTCGGTAAATTCACTTAAAATTGTTTTATTGAATTTTATTTTCATAATTTGATTATTGGAATATTAAATAAATATGTTTATTTAATTAATCCGAGAAAATTTTTTGAAATCTGAAAATCGGATTTTCACCGCTTCCGCTGCGTTACCGGATTCACCCTTAAAAACCCCTAAAAACCCCTACAAAATGGTATCAGAGCTAGTCTGATTCTAGGCCACCTAAAATGATTAGCCTTCATTGAATCAATGTTTAATCATGTTTTCTTGACTTTATGCATGCTTATTAGGATCTAAATTGGTTAGATTTAGGGTGTATGACACTTAGCGGAAAATCCCTAATTAATAAGGTTTGAATGTAATTATGTATTTGATGCATGTTATATGGTCCGTCTTGTCAATACGGTTTATGAATACTTCTTTGTGACTACACAGCCGAGACCGTGCCTCTGCTGTGAGGATGTAGCCGATAAAGATTTATTTATACCGGATGTATATTAGATACTAGGTAAATTCATGTAAAAGCGGAATTCTGAACGTGCCCTAGCTGTCAGGATTACGTAAGTAACTTGAGTTTATCATTGACGAGTTTAACCTTGGTACGTCTCCTTGTGGGCCTGCCTTCGCAGCGACAACGAGAAACAGCCAGGACCGGATACTTAGGAGTCATTAATGAATGATTGACAAATGAGTTGTCTACCTGATGAAATATATAGGCGAGACCGTGCCTCTGCTGTGAGCCGAAATATATTCACGGGATCCACTTTTCACTATTAGTATTTAATTTAATTATTAAATATTTGTATTCTGTTTTGGGATTACAGTATTGCATGATTTAGTGGGAGGGGCATATTAGATTAAAAATCCATGATCTAGTTTATGCTTTTGATATTATATGAAACTGTTTTATTTCTGCTAACCATTTTTCGTGATCTATATGATAGATTGGCGATGGCGGCACAATCCACAAATCAGTTTGCGCGTATGCTTGATGCGAACAAACTGAAAGGCGCTGAGAACTTTGCAAACTGGGAATTGGATTTGAGGATTGTCCTCGATTCCGAAAAGCTGGGTTATGTTCTTGAGGGTCCATTGCCCCTTGCAGTGGGTGAGGATGCTTCAGAGGAGGAACGCCAAGTTTTTGAAACTTGGAAGGATGATGATTTAAGGGTTAAATCATACATCCTTAGTTCACTGTCTCCGAAACTCAAGCAACAATATTATGGTATGTTAGATTCCTATAGTATGATGACGCGATTGAGACAATCGTTTTAGAACCAGAACAAGTGATTGTTCACAAAGTCGCCATGGAACTGTTCCATGCGCGTCTGGATGAGGGGCAGAGTGTGTAGCCCACATGTTCTTCAGATGATCGATTTGATCGATCAATTGAGGCAACATAATCTCATCTTGAATGACATTCTTGGTAGGAGTGTCATTCTTGGTTCACTGCCAGCTTCATTTCGCCAGTTCGTGATATACTTCAACATGCACAGGACTGTCTGTACCTACCAGGAGCTACATAGGATGTTGCTCACGGCAGAAGAGGACCTTAAGAAGGGAGTACCGACTCGCCCTCCTAGAACTACTTCTCTTTCGGCTTCTTCCCAAGGATGGTCCAAGGGAAAGAACAAGAAAGGCAAGAAGAAGAAGAAGGCTTTTGGTCCTCAACAACAGGCAAAGATTGCAAAGCCCAAAAGGGCTTCTGAAGACAAATGCCACCACTGCGGCAAAGTCGGGCACTGGAAAAGGAACTGTCCTGATTACATTGCCCAAGTGAGGAGAGACAGAGCTTCTACATCAGGTACTTTTATTTTTCCAGTTATTGATTTATCTTTGGCTTGTGAAGCCGTTACATCCAGCTGGATTTTAGATTCTGCTTGTCCCATTCACATTTGCAATTCGTTGCAGGTGCTGAAGGAAAGTAGGAAACTGAAGCCTGGAGAGATGCAGTTGCGGTTCGGGAGTGGAGACTCTTTGGATGCAGTTGCAGTGGGAGTATGCGAGATCTCATTACCGAATGGGACACTTTTGTTATATGACTGTCATTTTGTACCGGGATGTGTCGCTAATATTATATCACTTTTTGTATTGGATACAGAAGACTTTTGTATTAATATTAAGAATAGTTCTTTGTATTTATATGATAAAATAATATTCAGATCCTTTGTTGTCCAAACCAGCATGGTCATTATACATTGCAAACTTCAAAAGATATATTAAATACTTGAGTTAATAAACGTAGTTTACCTGTAATTAATAATACTGAACTTTGGCATATGAGACTTGGTCACATTGGCGTTACAACGCCTTACCCAATTGGTTAGGAATGGTTTGATATCAGATCTTACCATTGAATCCTATCCAACTTGTGAATCATGTATTCAGGGTAAAATGACCAAAGCCCCATTTTCTGGTGTTGGACACCGCGCCACTAACTTACTGGAACTCGTACATTCTGATGTATGTGGTCCACTAAGTCAAACTGCTCACAGTGGTTATTCGTACTTCGTTACCTTTACCGATGATTTATCACGGTACGGTTATGTGTATTTGATGCGACATAAATCGGAAACCTTTGAAAAGTTCAAAGAATTCCGAAATGAAGTAGAAAAACAAACTGGTAAATATATTAAACGCCTTCGATCAGATCGAGGCGGTGAATATATGAGTGGTGAGTTCATGGATTATATGAAGGAGAATGGGATTCTCGCTCAATATACTCCTCCAGGTACACCACAGCACAATGGTGTATCTGAAAGGAGAAATCAGACTTTATTGGATATGGTCCGATCGATGTTGAGTTTCACAGATTTGCCCTATTACTTATGGGGTTACTCTCTCTTAACAGCCGCACATCTTTTGAATAAGATTCCTTCAAAGGCTGTTCCTACGACACCGTATCAGATATGGTTCGGTAGGAGACCAAATCTTAATTATATTAAGGTTTGGGGTTGTTCTGCCTATTTCAGGGTGACTCAGCAAGATAAGCTTTCGCCTCGAGGGCAAAAGTTTAGGTTTGTTGGATATCCTTCGAATACGAGGGGATATCTGTTCTATGATACCGAGCATCGAAATGTGTTCGTAGCTCGCTTCGTAAAATTTCTAGAAGTAGAATTTTTGTCAGAAGGTGGTAATCATAGACAGGTTGAGCTTGATGAAGTCCAACCTGAAAACAACGAACCAACGGAGGAACCTGAAGTTCAAGTAGATGAAGGACCTTCAACACACACACTCCGTAGGTCGGAAAGGGTATCTATACCTCCTGAACGCTTGTATTTGATACAAGAAAAGAGTCTGGATGTTCTCTTAGTTGAAGAGACATATCCTTTCACCTATAGAGAATCGATGTTGGACATCGACTCCGTGAAATGGCAAAGTGCCATGAAATCCGAGATAGACTCAATGCATGAAAATCAAGTTTGGGACTTGATTCCGCTTCCCGAAGGAATTGTTCCTATCGGTTGTAAATGGGTTTACAAGAGGAAGCGCGGGCCTGACGGTAAGGTTGAAACTTACAAGGCCCGACTGGTAGCAAAAGGTTACACGCAGCGACCTGGCGTCGACTACGATGAAACTTTTTCGTCGGTAGCAATGCTTAAGTCTATCCGGATTTTACTTTCTATAGCTGCGTATCATGACTACGAGATTTGGCAAATGGATGTCAAAACGGCTTTTCTAAATGGATTTCTTGATGAAGAAATCTATATGGAACAGCCGGAAGGTTTCACGTCCAGCGAAACCTCGGGTATGGTATGTAAGCTTAAGAAGTCCATTTATGGACTTAAACAAGCTTCACGAAGTTGGAATCTTCGATTCGATGAGATTATTAGATCGTCTGGTTTTCTCAAGAATTCAGAAGAATCCTGTGTGTATCAGAAGGCCAGTGGGAGCATGGTCGTATTTTTAGTCCTATATGTTGATGACATCCTAATCATTGGGAATGATTTAGGTGTTGCAAGCGTCAAAGCGTACCTCTGTAAGAATTTCTCCATGAAGGACCTGGAGAAGCTTCCTATGTTTTAGGGATAAAACTCTATAGAGATAGACAAAGGAGGCTGATTGGGTTATCCCAATCAACGTACGTAGATAAGATCTTGGAACGGTATAGCTTTGGTAACTGTAAGACAGCAAACATACCGTTCAGACATGGGATTCATCTTTCTAAGAAGATGTTTCCACAAACAGAAGATGAGAAGGTTAGAATGTCTAACCAACATTATGCTTCGTGTTTGGGTAGCATAATGTATGACATGTTATGTACGAGGCCTGATATCAGTTTCGCTGTTAGCGTAACTAGTCGATATCAGTCCAATCCAGGTAATGACCATTGGATGGCCATTAAACATATCCTAAAGTATCTTAAAGGTACTAAGGATTAGTTAATAGTTTATGGAGGAAACGAACTGCATGCAGGTTAATGGGTATACAGACTCCGATTTCCAATCGGATCCCGATGATAGAAAGTCTACATCTGGATTTGTCTTTACCCTTAACGGAGGTGCAGTTTGTTGGAAGAGTTCCAAACAGGGATCGACAGCTGATTCCACCACTGCAGCTTCTGAAGCTGCAAAAGAGGCTGTGTGGATAAAGAACTTTATCACAGAATTGGGAGTTGTCCAAAGTATCGAGAATGCGATTCCGTTATACTGTGATAATACTGGAGCCATTGCGCAAGCAAAGGAACCGAGGGCGCATCAGAAGTCGAAGCATGTGGAACGCAAGTACCACATCATTCGAGAGATCGTGTCGCGAGGGGATATTGTCGTCTGCAAGGTACCGAGTGAAGATAATGTAGCAGACCCGCTGACGAAGGCCATACCTCCGAAGTGTTTGATAAACACGTGGAGTCGATGGGTATTAGATACAATCGATATTGGCACTAGAGCAAGTGGGAGATTTTGTTGGGGTTGGTGCTCAGAGCGCCAATTCCCGGTTGTATTCTGTTAAATAATTCTGTAAAACATTATTATTATGAATAATATATGCAGTTTCTATAATATAATCTATCTTTCTATATGGTAAAGACGTAATGACCCTAGAATGATTAGTCATGATACAGTTGCAAAAGCGTCGCAACAGACATTGAGTAGTATCATGACGTTGTCATTCTCAGACAGTTCCTGGTCAAGGTTTACACTACTTGGTCAGTATAGTAAACCCGTTGAGACCGGTACATGTCGTATACTGGAATATATGATTCCAATGGTTTCTCAATGAACCATAAGTCTTGGAGACTAGTATAGACGTGTAGGTGTTTATAGCGGATAAACACTGAACGACTCACCAAATATTCTTAATGGATGGTACACCAGCGTCAATAAGAATCTTCTTGGGTTGAGTAGCACTTGTGATTCTTAGACTTGAGATGCCATTGTGAGCACATGAGACATCTCTCTACACTTAGACGGCAGTCACGTCACCGATCTATTTAGATCAGACCTCCGCCTGTTCGTTGGTGTAGATAGATCCTCAGGGTGTCCTATGTGTATCAAGATAGGATCCGTCAGTTCTGTGTATCAGAGCATAGGTAGTCCATATGATTAGCAATCAGATAAAACCATGGGCCCGTGGTAAATTTAGAAGCTAGTTCTAAACATTCTTTTGAGATTGCTAATAGAATAGTCGACTGGATAATCCCGATAGAGATTTGACGTTTACATCTATATCTCTGGGATTTATCCGGATACCTGTGACGGAGGAATTATACATTTGCCATGACCTCGACCTGTATGGTTCAGCGAGATTATCCGTGATCGTCATAATCTACAGGTGGATAGATTATGTACACGAAATTAGATTTCGTGACGGATATACCTGAATCTAGAGAGTCTCAATAATGAAACATACTCGTAGAGCACTAGAGCAACATTAATAAATAATATTGATTATTTATAAAGTCGTTTAAAGGTTAAACGCAATATACGTGCTAAAGGACTAGATAGTCATTTGCCTAATTATTGTGTATTTACATTTAATACTTGATTAATTTAAATACACATTAATTAATAGTCAAAATGAGTTATTTGACTTATATCCTAAATGAATATATGTTTTTTAATATTTAATGTAAATATTATACATATATTAATATATTTTGTATTTGATTAATTAATTGATTATTTAATTGTTAAATGATTAAATTAATTAAAATATAAATATCTTACATTAGGATATCTAAAGTAAATGATGTTAGTTGCTTTTGTTGACTTAAATAAATATATAATAAAGTTGTATTAAGATATTTATGCAAGTTGATTACATGTTTTTTGAAATGAAATTGAAATGAAAATAATTTGGTAAATGCTTGTGATTTTCGGCCAAGGGCAAATTATTACAAGTATATATTGTTTTCATTTCATCTTCATTTAATAACCTAATACACTTTACAAGAAACACCATTAAAGAAAACAAAGAAAGCAAGTGAAGAAGAAAAGGAAAAACTCAAAGAAAAGCTTGGATTTTGTAAGTTTTTCAAACTTACTAGTAGAAAGGAATTTGTTCCTTAGGATCTAGGCAACATCTTGTGATGTTCTTAAGTTATTCTTTTCATTATTTCTTTTGTTTTTGATGATGGAAATTTGGTTGAAAGTGTTGAGCATGTGTGATGAAGAAAGCTTGTAACTATTGTAGTTATAACTATTCTTTTAAGTTTTTTGGAAACCATGTTGCTAATCTAGAGTTATTGACCCACTCTTAAATGACCTAGATTTGATCTTGAGTTGTTTCATTATGTTGATACTTGGATTGGATGGAAGATGATGATTGAAGTAATTGATTTAATGCATTTTGTCTAATTTGTCCAATTTGTGAAAATGAAAAATTAGGGTTCATGACTAATTCCAAAATTGGGGGTTTTCATATATGTTGTGTATTTATGTATGTATATGATGCATATAAAGTTTCATGTTGATTGGATATTTGGATGTGTCTTGAAGCATGAAAGTGCAGAATGCACAAAATGGAACCTAAATGGTGCTCTCGGCCAAGACTTGGTTTTTTGGGATTTTGGTTGCTTTGGTGTTTTGATGTTTTGAACATCATAAGTTCATCTTGGAAATGATTTAGAATCATTCAAAATTGATTAGATCAATTTCGGACTAAAATGGACAAAAATACAAAGCAATGGTATTTCGGTAAATTCACTTAAAATTGTTTTATTGAATTTTATTTTCATAATTTGATTATTGGAATATTAAATAAATATGTTTATTTAATTAATCCGAAATTTTTTTTGAAATCTGAAAATCGGATTTTCACCGCTTTCCGCTGCGTTACCGGATTCACCCCCTAAAAACCCCTACAAAAACCCCCTACAAAACATCATCCTTAAGACATGGTCTCGGACTGATGTACCTCTTTCATTCTAGCAATCAATACAGAGACTATTGCCTCATATTGTTGCAGGTCTGAAGGTTGCCCAAACATGTTTTGTAAAGACTGTAAAATCAATGATGTTATCGCCATAGGCTCATGCTGTGCAATAAAAACCTTAGATATAGATGATATCAAATAGTTATAGGCTTTCTCATCGGTCTTAATCCAGTTATTATAGGCATTACGTGTAGCTCTGCCAGCATTTGGTACTGGCTCAGGAGGACATTCCTCCATTAAGACAAATTTAAGGTATTCATAAACTAAAATAACATTCATGTCACTTTTTTTATTTAACATAATTTTCCCCAGTTAATTTTTCTTGTTGTTTAAGAATTGAGAGAATTGCAGATGCCATGGCTGAAAAATAATAAACACGCATTCAACATTCATTCATCGCATATTAAAATTATCAGACATTTAGGCATAAAATTAAACATGATGCAAGATCAATGTATAATGAATTAGATGAAATTCCCTACAAGCAATAGCGACAAGCAATCTCTATACCCAATAGGGGGTGAATGGGTTATGCTATAAATGCGGAATTATAAAATCTTTGCCGATTTTAAGCTCTTACTACCAAATAAGCTTTAAGGAAATTTTCTCTATTCCAATTAATAGCCTATATGCAAGTTTTCTACTCAATACATAAATATAAATAAACTTGCAAATAGTAAAAGTATAGGGAAAGAGAAATACGACACTGTGATTTATAGTGGTTCGGCCAAACGTGCCTACGTCCACTCCCCCAAGCCTCGCTTGAAGATTTCCACTAAAATCGAGTTTCCGTGGTTCACCCGCAACCAAGAGTTTTCCGCAAAGGCACACTCCAAACCTTTTACACTTTTGAGTTTTATTCGTAGGCGCACTCACAACCTTTACACTTTACCCAAACTATGGGATTTCACAATCACAAGTGTTTTTGTTTAAAGAAGATTTGAAACACACTTGAGCACTCACAAATATAATGAAGATTGTGTGAGATGCAAAACCCAAGTGTTCTAAGCTCACTACTAAATGTATGAAGGTGTAGTGTGTGTGAGCTTGTATGAGTGTTTAAGTATTTGAAGATTTAAGACACTCTTGTTTTTGCTTTCTAAGAAATGATATGAAGGTGCAAGAGAGGAGCAAAAACGAATTTGGGACTCATTTATATGGAAAATGAAAATTGTCCCTTCAGTCACTGCTGAGACCGGTATGGAACCCGGTATGTGACCGGTATGCCGGTCTCCAACAGATATATTATCGTTGAGAGAAACCAGTCGTTAGACCGGTATGAAAACCGGTATGCGTACCAGTATGGTACGTGCCGGTTCCAGTGTGTGCACAAAGAAGAGCCTGAACGGTATGGTCACCGGTATGTAGACTGGTTTATGGCTTGCCGGTTCCAATAAGTTTGCACAATGAATAGCTAGACCGGAAAGGTCACCGGTATGGATACCAGTTTATGTCATGCCGGTTCCAGTGAGGAACTAGCCTTTGGATCACCGGTATGGTGACCGGTAAGGTCCATGCTAGTTCTAGTGAGCATGCGAAATAGAGCATGACACCGGTATGGATACCGGTAAGGGATCGGTATGACGGCCTCATACCAAAATGCACATTAATGAAGGTTTTAAAGCATTTTGTCATGATCTTAATGCATCTAAGTGAATGTGTATGATCCCTATGAGCTTAGGCACTTGAATATTACAATTCACATTACAATTTAAATCATAAGCTAAGACTTCGCAATATATTATTCAATTTGCCGCAAGTCTTCACATTCTCGCTCTTCACCTCATATGCTTCGACACTTTTTGTATTACTTCGTATTTGCGCGTCGAAGTCTTCTTTCTCGTTGACGTCATCAAAATCCATTACAACTGATTATGAGACCAAGTCGTTAACAATCTCCTCATTTTTGATGATGGCAACCCCTTAAAACTTGTTAATACTTGTGAGCTTCTAGGAGTCAATATTTGACGATTATGCTCCCCCTCAATGTGTGATTGTCTTTAATAAAGCTCTATAAAAACTTGACAAATACATTAGTACAATTACTCCCCCTTAAACCAAGGGTGAGGGTAAAACAAGTTTTAATCTCATTCTAATGATTTCTCCCCCTTTGACATAATCAAAAAGTGGAGAAGCAAAATTTAAAATCAAATGAGATACCAAATAAATATGTGCATTAAATAATGATACCAAAAATTTAAAAATATGCACATTTGGCATTTCCCCCTTTTTTCCATAAGATTTAAAAAGAAATCATGTATAATGCAATTTTTTAATAAAAATATGTACTAATGATACTAATTAACATTTTATATCAATGTTTCCAATTATATCATTTTATCATTTTAAGCATGATTTTTCCTCAATTGTGATATCAAATAAAATAAGTCATTACATATCATGATACCTACTAAAATCAATGAATTCATTTCAATGCATTTTTAATGATTGTCTTCTTATAAGTATCTTACCAATTAATAAGCAATAAAAATTCATGCTTTTCATTATCAATGGAAACTTATATCAATATACATGCATTTCATTTTCATTCCTATATGTTACATGGCAAACGCATTTTTAATGCAAAATCAATCAAATGATCACATACATGTAATTTAACTCAATAAATTCAATGTGATACTAATTGATATGAAAAGGGATTTAAATGTATGATTTAGGCATTTAATGATATCAAATGAACAATTGATACCAATAGAAAGTTGAGTGCATTGCCTAATCACTTTGTATGCTTAAAAAAAATGTTAACCAATTTAAATATGCATACATACAGAAAGAGGAAACGGTACCAATGTTTCCGTAAATACGGATTTTACCTTTACCGTTGCGATTCCTCATCTCTTTGAGCCTTTGGGATCAATTTTGCAATTCTCTTTAAAGATCCATTCCCAAAGATCCCCCTACAAATTTATCAATTACACTTTGGTACCCAAACTTTAGGGTCCATTGGGGTTAGTTTTGATTCCTTGAGGAATCCATGCATTTTTAATTGCATTCTTGTTCATGCATTCAAAAATTTTATGTCCCTTTTTATTACATGCATGACATGTGATATTTTCATTTGTAACATTCTTAGCATGAGAATTGATGCCTTAACAAAATAATTTTTCAAATTTTCTCTTAATGTATGGCCTATATCCTAATCTTCTCTTTTAAATGCACATTTTTGGGATCCAATAAGCATATTAAAATTTTTATGTCCCAATGTGAATTTGCTAAGTATGTTTTGCAAATCAATAACCTTTGTGTTTAACAAAACATTTTCATTTGAAATTGATTCGCAATCACATGTTTTAGAGCTAGATGGCATATTTGATATGGCATTTTCAAGTTCTAGCTTTTTCAATTTTAAACATGCATTTTCATCATTTAAGTATGCAATTTCTTTTTCATGTTTAGCCTTTAAGCAAATAATCTAATTATCTACAACATGAATTTTATCCATACAACATGCATGATTATCTTAAGTGTAGTATGCTCTTTTTAATAATTTTAATTCTTTTTTTAAGCACATCACACAATTCTCTTAATCCATTAAAGGCATTAAGTAAATCATCATAGTCTTGAGAATTGTGTACCTTTTCTCATTCGCTCTTCTTCTTTTTCATTTTCAAAGAAGAAATCTTCATTCTCGATGGCCATGAATGCTAGGTTTGTTCTTTCTTTGGCTTGGACCTTTTCCTCCTCGGATGAGCTAGAATCGCTATCACTCCAAGTTGAAGTTGCTTTCATTGCATTTTTCTTTGATTTTCCTTTCATTTTCTCAATGGGCAATCGGTAGCTATATGACCGGTTTGTTGCATTCATAACACAATTTTCTTGTTCTTCCGTGACCAATTTTCTTCTTCTTTTTATCCGATTCGTTTTGATTTTCCTTTAAGCTTTGCGGATTTGAGGAGTTCCTTTACTTTATTGGTGATGATTGCAACTCATCATCATTATCCTCTTCTTCACTTGAGCTTGAGTCGTCTCTTTTTCTCGCTTTTAGGGCCAAAGACTTTCTACTCTTTTTCTCATCTTCCTCTTTTTTATCCATCTTGATCTCCATTTCATACTCAAGCAATTTGCCGACCAAATCATCCATCTTTAATGTGTTTATGTCATTTTCTTCTTTAATGGAGGAGGTGTAGCTTCTATATTCCTTCGGGAGTGATCTTAAAATTTTCTCACTTGATCCGATGTCCCGATGACTTTTCCCAATGCTCCCAAATGATTGATGATAACGGTAAATCACGAAATCATGTGATCAATTTCTTCCCCGGATTCCATCTTGAAATTGTCCAATTCGCACATGAACCGGTTGATCTTCGATTCCTTTACTTGGCTTGTGCCCTTATTGACCATTTCCAAAGACTTCCATAAATCATATGCGTTTCTACATTCAGGAAGCTTGCTTACTTGATCCCGATCAATGGCACATAGGAGTTGGTTGAGTGCCTTAGCATTTTGTGAGGCTATTTTTACATCCTCACTATCTCATTCCAAACTCGGCTTCGGAATCTCAACTCATTTGCTATCCTTCTTCATTGGTACTTTTGCACCCCGTGTAATCACCAAATAGGATTGCGGATCAACGACAATGAGATAATTCAACATCCTCAATTTTCAATAATTATAGTCCGTTCCGGTGTAAAACAGAGGTCTAGTCGTTGAAAATCCCTCGGTAAGATTTGACGAGTTGCTTGTAGAAGTCATGATCTATTCTCGGACGGTTAAGTCTTGTAGAGAAAACCTCGCTCTGATACCAACTGAAATTCCCTACAAGCAATAGCGACAAGCAATCTCTATACCCTAGAGGGGGGTGAATTGGGTTATTGCTATAAATATGGAATTATAAAATCTTTACCGATTTTAAGCTCTTTCTACCAAATAGGCTTTAAGGAAATTTTCTCTATTCCAATTAATAGCCTATATGCAAGTTTTCTACTCAATACATAAATATAAATAAACTTGCAAATAGTAAAAGTATAGGGAAAGAGAAATACGACACCGTGATTTATAGTGGTTCGGCCAAACGTGCCTACGTCCACTCCCCCAAGCCTCGCTTGAAGATTTCCACTAAAATCGAGTTTCCGTGGTTCACCCGCAACCAAGAGTTTTCCGCAAAGGCACACTCCAAACCTTTTACACTTTTGAGTTTTATTCGTAGGCGCACTCACAACCTTTACACTTTACCCAAACTATGGGATTTCACAACAACAAGTGTTTTTGTTTAAAGAAGATTTGAAACACACTTGAGCACTCTCAAATATAATGAAGATTGTGTGAGATGCAAAACCCAAGTGTTCTAAGCTCACTACTAAATGTATGAAGGTGTATTGTGTGTGAGCTTGTATGATTGTTTAAGTATTTGAAGATTTAAGACACTCTTGTTTTTGCTTTCTAAGAAATGATATGAAGGTGCAAGAGAGGAGCAAAAACGAATTTAGGACTCATTTATATGGAAAATGAAAATTGTCCATTCAGTCACTGTTGATACCGGTATGGAACCCGGTATGTGACCGATATGCCGGTCTCCAACGGATATATTACCGTTGAAAGAAACTAGTCGTTAGACCGGTATGGAAACCGGTATGTGTACCGGTATGGTACGTGCCGGTTCCAGTGTGTGCACAAAGAAGAGCCTGAACGGTATGGTCACCGGTATGTAGACCGGTTTATGGCTTGCCGGTTCCAGTAAGTTTGCACAATGAAGAGCTAGACCGGAAAGGTCACCGGCATGGATATCGGTTTATGTCATGCCGGTTCCAGTGAGGAAACTAGCCTTTGGATCACCGGTATGGTGACCGGTAAGGTCCATGCCGGTTCCAGTGAGCATGCAAAATAAAGCATGACACTGGTATGGATACTGGTAAGGGACCGGTATGCCGCCCTCAGACCAAAATGCACAGTAATTAAGGTTTTAAAGCATTTTTTCATGATCATAATGCATCTAAGTGAATGTGTATGATCCCTATGAGCTTAGGCACTTGAATATTACAATTCACATTACAATTTAAATCATAAGCTAAGACTTCGCAATATATTCTTCAATTTGCCGCAAGTCTTCACATTCTCGCTCTTCACCTCATATGCTTCGACATTTTTTGTATTACTTCGTATTTACGCGTTGAAGTCTTCTTTCTCGTTGACGTCATCAAAATCCATTACAACTGATTATGTGACCAAGTCGCTAACATTAGAAACCTAAAAGAATTACTATGCCACGATTATCTATCATTCCACAAATAAGTATCGCCATAGGTTTGGTCAAGTATTCGAATGATAGATTGAGACATTATCAATTGATTAATATATCTGAAATAACTCTTATTCCTATATTAATCAACTATCGTTATTTTGATTTAGGAAATATTTGATTAACAACTTAATCATTCATTTGTGAGTGTGACCCATCATTTCAGAACCCTTGGACTTAACTAGTGAAGTGCCTCTTAGGGTTGGTGCTCGGAGCTCCAATCCGGATCATATTTATGTCTGATTCATGAATACGAGCAATGCATTTTTTCTATAATATTACTTATTTATGGTTGCACCTCTTATCTTTTATTATATATATTCGATCTAATTCATTAGATTGAAACTAAATCATATTTAGTGATATATATATATATATATATATATATATATATTAGACAAAGACCTGATAATATATAATGTAGTGGACAATTACAACGTAGCTTGTAATTGACATTGGAAAGTGTTACTACTAGAAATATATTATTAAATTAAGTTCTTGGTCAAGATTTACTGACACGGGTTGTTTAGTAAAAATCCACTGAGACCAGTACATGTCGTATATCGTGACTTGGTCCGATGGTTTATCTCAATGAACCATGAGTCTCGGGATACTCATATAGACGTGTAGGTGTTTATTTGATAAACACTGAACGACTCACCGAAGACTACCTAATAGATGGTACACCAACGTCAATATCAATCTTCTTGGGTTGAGTAACATAATGATTCTTTGACTTGAGATACCATTGTGGATATATGAGTTATCCTCCACACTTAGATGACAGTTACGTCACCGATCTATTAAGATCAGACCTCCGTCTATTAGTTGGGTGTGGACTCATGCTCATGATATCCTATGTGTATCAAGATAGGATTCGGCAGTCCTGTGTACAGGGCATATGTGTCCATTATATGATTAGCAATCTGTTAAATCCATGGCCCCTGGTATACTTCGGAAGTAAGTTCCGAGTGTTTTTTAGAAGATTGCTAATAGATACGTCGACAAGATTATACATATAAAGATTTGACATTTATATCTATATCTCTGGAATAATCCTGATACATGTGACAGAGGGATTATACGTATGCAATGACCTCGACCTGTATGGTTCAGAGAGTTTATCTGTGTTCGTCATAATTTACGGGTGAGTAGATTATGGACACGAAATTGGATTTCGTGACGGATATGCCTGAACTTAGAGAGTCCCACTAATGAAATACACTCGTAGAGCACTATGGAAACTTTTATGAATAATACTGATTATTCGTGACAGATATGCCTGAACTTAGAGAGTCTCCTAATGAAATACACTCGTAGAGCACTATGGCAACTTTTATGAATAATACTGATTATTTATAACTCGTTTAACGGTTAAACGAAATATACATGCGAAGGGACCTAATGGTCATTTCCTAATTAATATGTATTTGTATTTAATATTTGATATTATTAAATACACATTAATTAATTGTCAAATTGTGATATTTGACATATATCATTAATATATGTATATGAGATATTTAATGTAAATATAATACATTTATTTAAGATATTTGTATTCAATTATTTAATTGTTTAATTGTTAAATAATTAAATCAATTAAAAACTAAATATCTTATGCCATAATTAATGTTAGGAAATGACATGTTTTGGTTGGTTCATTTGTAAAGTTAACTTTAAGATAAATGTTATCAAGTGTTATAAATAAACCAATCCAATGGAAATGGAACAAAAAAATAAATTTATTATTTTTATTTATTTTGTAACTCACGTTTTTTTTTTCAAAAAATATATATAAGTCATTTTTGTTTCATTTTCAAGGATATACAAGGTTATTAAAATTCACTAAGTAAAAGATTGAGAGGAAAAAGTGAAGAACAAAAGGAAAAAGTTTGAAAAACTTGGAGTTTTGTAAGTTATTTCCAACTTTCTTCAACTCAGAAATTATTTCTATGATTCTATACTTCAATTTGTGTAGTTTATAATTTTCTTTAATCATAAATTATGTGATTATTATGTTGGAAACTTGTTTAAAGATGAAAGCATGTATATTAATAAAGATTGCATGAAATTAGTTCATTAGCACTCTTTTGGCCATTTGATGGTGTTGTTGCCATTCTAAAGTTGCTTACTCACTCATTGATGACTTAGAATTGTTCTTCAGTTGTTTCATGATGGTGAGACTTGTTTGGTGTGGTAAAGATTGGATTAAAGTGTTGGGTTCTCTAAGAACAAGTCCAAGATCATTTAAGCATAAAATAAGTGTAAATACGAAAAGAAGTAGCTGAAATACTTACATTGAACGGATTTGATGTAGGTGGAGAGTTCAAAACTTTTGCTCCTTTGAAGTTGCTTCAAGATCCTCTTTGAATGTATGTTGAGCTCCAAGCTCCTCTTTTTGAATTCCAAAATCAATGAATGTTTCCCTATCACATTTGTATGATCCTTTGTGTGCTAGCACTTGAGAACTTTTGCAAAAAAATTCCTCAAATCTTCTTATCACTCTCGGCAAAGTGAGAAGCTTTGAGAGAGGGAGAGAGTCACGGTTTTGCAAGGGAAAAAGAGATATAATGTGTTGTGTTGACTTATTTTAATTTTCAAAAATTAAAAGACATATACCAAATCCAAGTTTGGTAAGAGTCTATCACAAATCAAGGTAATGTGTTTAACAAGTTAACTTCAAAAATCTCTACTAACTTCCATCAAACAAAAGCTAAGTATTTGACTAATGATGTGACTTGTTGTGGGCCCCACTTTAATTCAAAATCCGAGTGGGCCCGCAAACACATTCCGGGCTCGGGTTCGTTAATTCCGAATTAACGAATTTTCCGTTGTGACTTAATTAAATCAAATTTAATTAAATAATTATGTCTAGCAAAATTATTATTAAAGTCGCTCGCGAATTAATTCTAAATTAATATGTTCGCCCGAATTAAAATCCAACTTTAATTCCGTTATGAAATATAATTTCATTTAATATATCGAATATGTTATTTAATGGATTAATTCTAAATTAATCGTTCTCTCTCTACTATTTGAATTTTATCCCAGATAAATTCTCATTGTAATTAATCCCAAATTAATTTTCTCTATGTTACAATTAATCCCAGATTAATTCTGTTCGAGTCATACGTCATCGGTGAATCTTCAGGAAGTAACCTATGAGATCCCTGGATATGTTGGTAGTAAATCCGGTCGTCGGACTATCCAAACACGTGCGTACTCGGTACCACGTTCTTACCAATTTACAAGACATGGTTGGCTTCTAGCAAAGCGTCGTGCCTACCCAATTCTCCAGAAATATTCTTTAAGGAATATATAATCTATGTCAGGCGTAGTATACGTAGTATTGCGTATTACGATCCAGTATCGATATCACATGCTAGGCCTAGGGCTGGAATTGTATCTGCCACGTACGAAGCATATATCGGATCTCTGGTAACTAGTCTCTATAATCGGATAATCATGACCTAGTCATATTATCCCGATGACTGCAGTACTTAAAAGTACTAGTTCTGTATCCTGCGTGATCATCATCTCCATATGACTGGAGTGATACTTCCATCTTGACATCACACTAAATACACTAAGACTCTCAGTATACCCAGAAGAGGCGTACACAGAACCTGTCAAAGCCCCGGACGACCAACACCAAAGTATACTGATTGTCGCAAGTATTAGCGATGCAAGTCTCAAGTTAAGACCAAATACATCTACCCTGATTCGGATTCCCATAGACATATAGTCGTACTACCAATGGGATTCCGAGGGGTCTATCCAGAGCGAAGCTGTTTCCGTACCATCGGTAAACAGAACCTCCTATTACACTAGCATGAGTATCCAATACCCAAATATATGAGAACTATGTCGTTACGCTTCCATAACACGCATAAGTGTAATACTATTATATTCTGTATTATCGATGTCCAATCTCGATAATACTACGATTAGGGATATTTAATGATTAAACCTTACATGGATTAATATTGTCTCATATCTTATTAATCTGGTATTAATCATATGGACTTTTATCATTTATACATCCCGATAATCCAATTACAAATGATAAAATAGCAATTTCCTTTGTCACATAGTTAATTTGTACAACAACACCATGTTCTGTACAAATAGTGATGCTATGGGTCATAATTGTCCAACAATCTCTCACTTGGATTATAGCCAATCACTCAAGTGTTCTACACCTAAACTATGTACGGGTCTCTCAAACTTCTACTGAGAAACAGCTTTCGTCAGCGGATTTGCAATGTTATCATCTGATGCGTTTTATTCTATCATCACATCGCCACGATGTATGATTCGACGAATCAGATGAAATATTCGAAGTATATACTTGGATCGTTGATGAGACCATAATTCTTTAGCCTGTGTTGTAGCCTAGCTCAACTGCTAACAGAACTATACCTAATCCAATTAGGATTATATAGATCCAAAATTGCTTCTTTTGCTGTCTCAACTGCAGCAATGTTCCGCTTTTATTATTTATTCGGCAACAGTATCTTGTTTGGAAGATTTCCAACTCACTGTTTCGTTATTCAAACTAAATATGTACCCTTATTGCGACTTAAAGTCATCTTTATCGGTTTGGAAACTTGCTACGGTGAACCTATTCACTTCAAGTTCTCATCCTCCATAACTTAAGAAAGCATCCTTAGTTCGTCTAAGATACTTAAGGATGTTCTTAACATCAATCCAGTGACCATCACCTGGATTGGCCTGATTGTGACTCTATATGCTCAAAGCGTATGAGACACCAGGTCACGTACATATATTTCAATGTACGAATTCTCGGAGAGTGCCAACTATCCCAGTAGATCTTTATTCATAGAATAAAGGTTGCCTCTGCCAAGTATTCTACAGAGAATTTTCATGAAAGCAAAGCTTTCACCGATTTTAATATGGGAATGTCATTTCCAAGAAATAATATATCATCATTATATAGGACAATCACTGTCAGTGCGCTCCCACTAACCTTCTTATGCACACAAGAATCATTTTCGTTTTGAATTAAATCATATACCATTATGATTACATCAAAACCCTAGTTCCAAGAACGCAATGCTTGCTTCAATCCATAAATGGATCGATTTAACTTGCAAACCTTGTTTGCATGTTTTTGTTATGACAAAACCATGAGGATGTTGATAAACATCCTCCAAAAGGTTTTCGTTAAGGAAAGCGGTTTTGACGTTCAGCTGCCATTTTTCATAAATGAAACATGCAACATTAGCAAGCATTATCCGAATGGATTTAATCATAGCAACGGATAAAAGGTTCCGTCGTAATCGACACCATGTTGATGACGATACCCTTTCGCTACAAGCCTAGCTTTGTACGTTTGTATGTTGCCATCCATGTTTGTCTTCCTTGAACACTCATTTAGTACTAATAGGCACAATGCCTTCCAGTACATCAACCGGTGTCCAAACTTGGTTGGTATACTTGAAATCCATTTCGGACTTAATGACACTTTGCCATAATAGGGAGTCGATACCTTGTATCACTTCCTCATAAGTAGGCGGTTAGTATTCCTCAATAAGATTAACATCTTCATGAAGTGAGATCAGAAACTCATACCTCGCAAGTTGTTTTCCGACTCTCTCCGATTTATGTGGTTTTTGTGTATTCAAAGATTATGGTACAGCTTCATCCCTGATAAACTATTTGTGTTCCGTTAAGGAATCGGTGCCTGGAACAGTATTACTCCGATTTTCATCGAGTTTTACTTTCTTCTCACTTACCACTGCATATAGGAATTCCTCTTAGGAAAACCGCATGGAGAGCAACAATTATATTGTTCTCTTATGAGTTGTATAAGTACTATACTTTGGTTTCCCTAGGACAACCTACAAACAAACACTTATCCGATTTGGGTTCTAGTTTGGTATCATCCAAACTTTTAACGTATGCCTAGCATTCCCAAATCTTCAGGAATGAGAAACTCGGTTTCTTTCCTGTTCATATCTAATATGAAGTTTGTCTAACAAATTTTCATGGAACCTTATTCAAAATAAGTATTGTAATGTTTAGTGTGTATCCTCATAAGGAAATTGGTAGCTCAGAGCGACTCATCATCAACCTTACTGATGAGTGGTATTTATATCACTATTTCCCACTCATTTAACTTAATATTTTGTATAGTTTCTTGAGTTTTATGAACGTTTTGATGTGTTTTATTGTTATCTTGCAGATAAATAAAGTTTGGACAGCACTGGAGGCAATTTGGGGCAAAACCGAACAAAAATGCGTCAACAGGGATATTTTCGTCTTTTGCGCGTCGCGACGCTGGAACACTGCGCGCCGCGACGCCCAGCGTGAGCCGAATCTGCTAACATGCGCCTGGTCAACGGTCAACAATTTGAGAAGTTTTGACTTTGCTAAAATGCGACGTGCCACGTGTCACCATCACAGCCGATCTGCTAACATGCGCCGTGCCACGTGTCATCATCATATGCTGCCGACGCTCAGACTTGACACGTGTCGCCTCGTCATCAGCCACATCATCGGTCAACAAGTCAACCTTGCCACGTGTCATGCCACATCATCGTCCACGTCAGCAGGTCAACCGAGTCAACTTGCCACGTCAGCTTCAGCCAATCACAACTTGACACGTGTCGCCACGTGTCGCAATCCTATTGTGCCGACAGGTGAACAGTCAGCCGCCACGCCACGTCATGCCACGTCGTCGCCGCGTCAGCATGACATCATCAATGACGTCATCACAATAATTGAGAATTAGCCGCCTTGACACGTGTCGCGTGAACAGTCAGCCGTCTTGCTACGTGTCGCCTTCTCATCGTGCCACGTCGACAAATCCAGCGTCGCGACGCTGAGGTCCTTGGCGTCGCGACGCTGGAATAGTGAAAAATTTGCCTATAAATTCAGCGCGAAATTTCAGAATTTTGTACACCTTTCTCTCTCTTGATTTCTCTCTCTAAAGAGAGTTTCTCTCTCTAGAATTTTTATTTTTATTTTTTAGTTTTTTTTTATTTTTAGTTTTGTAAATAATTTTAATTACTTTTTGTAATAATAGTAATTTAATTTTTACTTTTTACTTTTTACAGTTTTTACTATTCACCATGTTGAAATAATTTCCTCAGCTAGGGTGAAAGGTAATTCTTCTACTATTGCTATTTAGATTAATCTCCCTTAAAAATAATATATTCACTATTTAAAATATTAACTTAATAAGGGATACCGCTATATTGGTCGGTTGGTAATTTAATTTTAATCTGGTTTAAACCTGACTAATCAAGGATACCGCCAGACTGGTCGGTTGGTAAATTTATTTTTGGTTCCGCCTTAATGGCTGGTTGGACTTAATTTGACTTAATCAGGATACCGCCAGAATGGTCGGTTGGTAATATTATCACAAGTTTATATATTATTTTATGGGAGATATCTAAATTAGTAGTAGTAAAAGTAATTCCTTTTACCTTAGCATTTTATTTTATTGTAATTTACTTTTCAGCTTTTATTTTATGTCTTTTACTTTTATGAATTTACTAGTCCTAGTTATGTGTTAGTTTTCTGAGGTTGTGATGACTTTTAATATCACCGGTTTATAAGGGATTATTTTTTTGGGTAATTTAAAGGTTTATTTATTAAATCTTAAGCTTAATGCTTCTTGTTGTCTGATCACCAATAAGATTGATATGGTAAATCTAAAATGAACTAGACATAGGGATTTTAGGTTTCAGCCTTAGACTTAATAGCCCACGATCTTCCTTGAGGATAGATAACCCTTTAATAGATTTCCTTACAGGATAGGAATATATTTGTTGGGCGGGGGTAGCCATAATTGGAACTTAACATTAATGAATCCAGATAATTTGGTTGACATAGACATATAGTTCAATTGGGTTAAACTGGGTATTTGTGTCTGACCATCGACAGAGGCTTACACATAATTTAGTGTTCCAGGTTAGTAAATCGATTTATTACACAAACATAAAATAATCACTTCATCTTTTAAATGATATTAGATTGATTGACAACCTTAGATCTTTGTGTCTTTTATTTTCTTTAGTATTTTCTTTTATCTTTTTTTTATTTATTTAGCAAATCTTTAATAATCACTTCATCTTTTGATGCGCTTGCGTTATACGTGTGTGTTTACGCCGGTCACTTACCATGTCCAACAAAGTTCGATTTTTCTGTTCGGACACACCGTCAAATTGAGGTGTTCCGGGAGGAGTCTACTGTGAAAGAATACTATACTCTTTCAAGTAATCGAGAAACTTATTGCTCAAGTATTTTCCACTACGGTCCAACCGTAATGTCTTATTACTTTTGCCCGTCTGTTTTTCTATACTTCGTGTCGAAACTCTTTGAATTACTCAAAAGTTTCTGACTTGTGTTTCACAAGATACACATAACCGTAATGCGATGCCACATCCGTAAAGGTTACGAAGTATTCATATTCATCTCTAGCCTAGCTAGACATGGGCCCACTTACGTCACAATGAACTAAGGCTAACAGATCAGTGGCACTTGTACTTTTACCAAGTAAAAGGTGTTTTAGACACTTTGCTTAATAAACTAGATTCGTAGACATCATTTGAATTAGAATCAAATCCGTCCAAGTATCCACTCTTCGAAAGTGTGGATATACGAATCTTGTTAATGCATCCCAGATGACAATGCCACAAATAAGTCTCATTTGATTTACTCAATTTGAGCTATTTGTTTGTCATATTATATGTTTGAGATTTGTTTATATTCAAAGTATAATTACTGTTATTCACATCTAATGTGTTTATCTCAATATCATCTTTATAAACAAAACACTTAGTGTTCTCGAATATAAAGGTATACCCGCAACGGATTAAACTAGATACAGAGATAATGTTCATAGTCAAACTAGATACATTGTAATCGTTTCCTAATTTAAGTACATGCCCAAATGGCAGTTCCAAAACTTTAGGTTTCTATGGCCAAAACAACGACTCTTGTCCTGTTTCCAACTCATAGGTCAATCTCACCTGAAGTCATTATCCTGCTAATCAGCAGATCCCGCACATCAATACATATGTATGTACAACATTCAGTATCAAAATCTAATTTTTAAAACTAGCAATGGATATGTTTACGACAAACATACCTGAAGTCGGAGCCTTGCCCGTCTTCACTTCCTTTATGTCTGCCTTGCCCATACGGTAGTCATGCTTCCAGTGACCCTGTTTGCCACAATTTAGGCAGACATCTTGGGATATGTCATTTGTCTTCCTAGAAGACTGTGATGATTTAGCCTAGCCTTTTTCTTCACACCCCCTAGAAGCCTTCAGCCAAACCTTGGCCTTCTGGGATGTCGAAGTAAGATGCGCCTTGCGCTTCTTGCCCTTTTGCAAGCTCTGGCTCTATCACCTTGAGCATAGACATTAACATTCCAAGAGTTTTCTTATTGCAATTAGTACTTCTAAGATCTAAGAATAGATCTATGAAGATCATTCAATTTCAATGTCATACTATAAAGATCTAATCCTTAGTTCTGACAAAGAAATTAAGGAATCATTGCGGCAAGCATAACAGATTGAGCACTAAAGTTATCATCACCATGAGTCTTCCAAAGCTCATGCTCCACTATTTGCTCAACTCCAGGCTCAGGCCCGAGAGGTCTCTCTATTAAATAGAGTAACTTCTCAACTCGCAGAACTATCCTGAGATTCGTTTCCCATTCTATAAAATTATGACGTTAAAGACATTTTCACCTAGGATTATGTTCTTTGACGTTAATCTATCAGTTATCTTGATTCCAATAGTCCAACTATCCAATCAACGATTTCGGGTACAATAGAATATAATGATTACTATAGTCTAACTATATAACCAACTACTATTTGATTGGTTAAATTCAAATATATTTGATTACTATAATCCAATTATATAATCAACTATAAATGAAGTAGTTTGAATACAGTCCAACTGTTTAATTAAAACAAAAATTGAATATTAGTCCAGCTAATATATATAAATATTTTAATGTCGAAAAATGAAATGAGCGCATGTTGGCAAGTATCTAAACGAAATTACAAATTTAATACTTGTCTCCCACTATTTTTCGGCGAGCCTCTAACCCTCTGTGGAGTACTCGGGAAACCTAGTTTCCTAGTGGGCTAGGATCCCGTTAAATAACACACAACCTTGACTTTGGCCAACAAATTGTATGAAACTTAACTAGGTAGATCTCTAAGATCAATTGGATCTCATCCAATTCCTATATCTAGTAGGTGGACATCCTAGTCCAAAATATATATCCAATATATCCAATATATCCAATATATTCCCTAACCTTTTTCCTCTGAATCAACTAAGCCTTGGATTTGGCTCAACAAGCTTAATGAAACCAGTTAAGCGTGACCCATTGACAGTGGGAAAGCTTCGTAATCAAGGCCGATGAACAAGAAGTCACCTTGACTTTGGCCAACAAATCACAACTTGCCCAAGGCGTACGATATGGAAAAAAGCCTTCATGATTCAAACACATCCGCGATGGACAAAGGTCCTGACTTTGGCCAACAAACCAGTGCCAATCTTGGATCTTGAGAGAGAATCACTCAATGGAAGGAAAAACGCTTAATGTTTGATTGAGGGTTTTTCGTGTAAATTGGCAACCAATTTATTATCTTTGATTAGGTCTCATCATACACCCTTAAGCATGTATTCTAAAAGCATAATAAGGAGCAATAAATAAATTAATAATGATATGCAGATGGATATCTCACAAATTATTCCTAGAACAAATCACTCCATTTCCTCTCTCCCGCTAGCATTATTCATACTTCTACCCAATTACTTAATACTTCTAAAGAAACCTCATTTACATCGAGGAGAATATGTGATAAGAGAAATACAATGAGGAAAGAGGTAATAGGCTGGACACGCAGGTCCAATTTAATAAATTCTAAATTTATTATAATAATTTCCAAAATTGCCCTCACCCATCTAATATCCATTTGATATACATTATTCATACAATACATCCATGTATTCACACAAAGCATGTTATCAATCAATCTAATCCAATTAATTAATATTTGATTAGTGACAATCCAATGTTCAAATAACGATTTGATTTGCGCGAGTCCAACTCGTTTAAGAATAAGTACTCAAAGTGCGTATTCTTGAATTATATCGAACTACAATTTTAAATCCGATTTAATTTGTATTCAATACTAATTCTTATTTAATTCCAAATTAAATAATTACACTTTATTAATGTGCATTTTAGACTTAAATTCTTAATCCAATCTTAATGGGTCTCAAAGGCCCAATTAACATCCAATGTCAATTTAATTAAAGTCCAATGGGCTTTTAATTCATTCATAAGGCATGGGCTTTGGCTAATATGGGTCAAACCCAAATGCCAAGGCCCAATAAAGGAATCACCCTATTTGCCATAAAATTAATTTCGGCCCATTAGGCCCAATTAAATTTAAAAGACCCATTTATTATATTTGGACTTAACGGAATGGTTTTAGGCCCAATTTGGATCCAATCCAATTGTCCTAAACCAACTTGGCTCAACCAAGCCCATTAGGCCTAAATATAACAACAATAGCCCAATTCCAAATTAAAGACTAATTTATTAAATTACAATATTCCAAATATCATAATTTTTAATTAAAGTGTATGGCCATAATTAATAAGTTAAATTAACATTTCCAAAACACCAATTTAATTAATTAATCATGCTTAATCATTATCAATTCATGTCCAACATAATTGAAGCAAAATCAATCTCATAACATGCTCTTGAGCTCTTGGCATTATGGCATTTTTTCCATCAATTTTGATTTCAATCCAATTAAATCTCAAATCAATTTATCCATGCATTTTAAACACATCCAATGGTCTAAAAAAAAATCACCATGAGCTACAAAGGGTCAATGCATTCGGCCAAGCCCTAAAATTTGGTAAAAAATTAATCCAATCAATTTTTCATAAAATTAATCATGCATAACTCTTAGTTATCATTATCTAAGCATACTTAAACACTCAATTTGATTAAATCATGCTCCAAGCAAAAATACCCAAATTCAAGTATATAAACCATATTCCATTTATGCTTAAATTGGGCTCTGATACCATTGTTGGGTTCTCTAAGAACAAGTCCAAGATCATTTAAGCATAAAATAAGTGTGAATACGTAAAGAAGTAGGGGAAATACTTACATTGAACGGATTTGATGTAAGTGGAGAGTTCAAAACTTTTGCTCCTTTGAAGTTGCTCCAAGCTCCTCTTTGAATGTATGTTGAGCTCCAAGCTCCTCTTTTTGAATTCCAAACTCAAGGGATGTTTCCCTATCACCTTTGTATGATCCTTTGTGTGCTAGCACTTGAGAACTTTTGCAAAAAAATTCCTCAAATCTTCTTATCACTCTCGGCAAAGTGAGAAGCTTTGAGAGAGGGAGAGAGTCACGGTTTTGCAAAGGAAAATAGAGAGAATGTGTTGTGTTGACTTATTTTAATTTTCAAAAATTAAAAGACATATACCAAATCCAAGTTTGGTAAAAGTCTATCACAAATCAAGTAATGTGTTTAACAAGTTAACTTCAAAAATCTCTACTAACTTCCATCAACAAAAGCTAAGTATTTGACTAATGATGTGACTTGTTGTGGGCCCCACTTTAATTCAAAATCCGAGTGGGCCCGCAAACACATTCCGGGCTCGGGTTCGTTAATTCTGAATTAATGAGTTTTCCGTTGCGACTTAATTAAATCAAATTTAATTAAATAATTATGCCAAGTAAAATTATTATAAAGTCGCTCGTGAATTAATTCTAAATTAATTCGTTCGCCCGAATTAAAATCCAATTTTAATCCGTTATGAAATCTAATTTCATTTAATATATCGAATATGTTATTTAATCGATTAATTCCAAATTAATTGTTCTCTCTCTACTATTTGAATTTTATCCCAGATAAATCTCGCCGTAATTAATCCCAGATTAATTTTCTTTATGTTACAATTAATCTCAGATTAATTATGTTTGAGTCATACGTCATCGGTGAATCTTCAGGAAGTACCTATGAGATCCCTGGATATGTTGGTAGTAAATCTGGTCGTCGGACTATCCAAACACGTGCGTACTCGGTACCACATTCTTACCAATTTACAAGACATGTTGGCTTCTAGCAAAGCGTCGTGCCTACCCAATTCTCCAGAAATATTCTTTAAGGAATATATAATCTATGTCAGGCGTAGTATACGTAGTATTGCGTATTACGATCCAGTATCGATATCACATGCTAGGCCTAGGGCTGGAATTGTATCTGCCACGTACGAAGCATATATCGGATCTCTGGTAACTAGTCTCTATAATCGGATAATCATGACCTAGTCATATTATCCCGATGACTGCAGTACTAAAGATTACTAGTTTCGTATCCTGCGTGATCATCATCTCCATATGACTGGAGTGATACTTCTATCTTGACATCACACCCAATACACTACGATTCTCAGTATACCCAGAAGAGGCGTACACAGAACCTATTAAAGCCCCAGACGACCAAAACCAAAGTATACTGATTGTCGCAAGTATTAGCGATTGCAAGTCTCAGGTTAAGACCAATACACCTACCTTGATTCGGATTCCCATAGACACATAGTCATACTACCAATGGGATTCCGAGGTGTCCATCCAGAGCGAAGCTGTTTCCATACCAACGGTAAATAGAACCTCCTATTACACTAACATGAGTATCCAATACCCAAATATATGAGAACTATGACGTTACGCTTTCATAAGATGCAAAAATGTAATACTAGTCTATTCCGCATTATCGATGTCCAGTCTCGATAATACTACGACTATGGATATTTAATGATTAAACCTTACGTGGATTAATACCGTCTCATATCTTATTAATCTGGTACTAATCATATGGAATTTTATCATTTATATATCCCGGTAATCCAATTACAAATGATAAAAGAGTAATTTCCTTTGTCACATAGTTAATTTGTACAACAACACAATGTTCTGTACAGATAGTGATGCTATGGGTCATAATTATCCAACATAAAGTATTGAATTTGTTTAATTTGGTTTGTATTTTGTCAATTTGAAGAAATTATAAAATTAGGGTTCATAACCCTTTCCAAATTTAGGGATTTTCATATATGTGGTGCATTATGATGTATATATGATGTATATTAAATTTGGGATTGATTGGATTTGATCTTGACTTGTTTTGAACAAGAAATGACTAAAATGCAAAACCTAGAAAATTTTGGGGGTTCTCGGTAATTTGGTAAAAATTTAGATTTTGTGTTGCAATTTGTATTTTCATGTATTATGCATGTATAAATCATTTTGGGATTGATTTGGAATCACTTAAATATATATTTGACAATTTGAGGACCAAAATGATCAAAATGCAAAGTTATGGGGTCAATTCGATAATTATAAGAAATTTGATTTCTTGGTTTAAAATTTCAATTTTTAAATATTGAGTGATTAAAATAAATAAATTTATTTTAATTACCCAAGAAAAATAATTATTGGAAATTGTTTTAGAGTAAAATTACGCGAAAATGTCGAAAAACGGCGTTATCGGGTAACGGCTGCCCAAACAGTGAACTGGTCACTGTTTGGGCAGTCCACGAACTGTCCAAATATTTTTTGGGCTGATCTGGGCAGTCCTCATGTGCATTGGTTAGTCAGTTTGGTCAGAAACACGTTTTATGCTATTTTGTGGAAAAATATTTTCGTAAATGTTTCGCGGATTTTCTAAATTATTTATGTCGTTATTTGATATAAAATAAATATTTTTAGGTGAAATATGAATGAATTATTAATATTGGATATTAAATAATTTATTCGTAAGTTTAAAAATTTTAAACTACGATTTCGCCCGAACCGCGCTTCTTCCGCTACGCTGCCCTGATAAAACCCAACAGTGCCATCGTAGGATAGGTCAAATCACCAGATACATCTAGAGTCTCTATCCTCAAGGAATCCAAACCTGATATTGACCCAAAAAGGACACCATCCGTAGGGGGACGAAAGCAAAGCCGTCTTGAGGCGCCTTTTGAATCTCACGTTCCTAGATAACAAAGGAGATCGCGAGATATATTGTGGTATACCCATCTCCCACTCACTATTTTGAAGTGTAAGATTTCTATCTCACTAGTTTCTAATGTATTAAGATTATGCTCAGCTAAAAATATATCTTGATTAATACTAGTGGATTATTAGTGATCTAACCAATTTTAACTTTTAAAATTTTATTCACTAATCCCGATTAGTCTATACTAATTTATTACTTAATTAAACTAATTTAATCAAATTACTATAGCGATCTAATCAATTTTATCTATTAAAATATTAGTCCACTAATAGGTTTTAAAATTTAGAATTCAACGAACGGACTAAATGTCATTAAACCATTTAATTGATAAAAGCACATTATTTTTTCCAAAGGTACGTGGTATTATATCCCGAGTACGGACCATATTACTGTCTATTCGGAATCGGCTATGGAATTTATGTCCGGGTTTCCATCCGATATACCAAGGAAAATAATATACTCATAAGGTCCATTTGTATTAAAACTTGAATTCGAAATTTTTAAACCTTTAAACCAATTAATCTTATTAATCTGTTTACATGCATCTCATATTCTTATTTAACTATTAAATTTACATAAAATAATATTTTTTGAATAGAATATCATGCATGTTATCATGTTATGACATATGAAAATGCAAGAGTAGGCTTCATAGGCTATATGACATGTCATTAAACTATTTAACATACATTCATAAACCTAGGCTAGGCGTTACGACTCCCAAATGGGCATCACGATGCTCCCCAAACTAGTAGCCAAAAAGGTATCAGGTCTGGCGCGTATCGTGACGCAGACTGATGCACGTCGCGACGCGACAGTTACACATTGTGACGTAGACTACTGCGCGTCGCGACGTGACTGATTCCAGTAGTTATCCAGTAGCTCAAAATGTGCAGTGTCGTCACGCACGAAGGTGCACGTCGCGACGCGCCCTTATAAGCGCATGAAAATATACTTTGGACATCACTAATTCAGTTTGATTATCATGTGTTTAATCTTAATTATAGTTTATTTTGTGCTTTGTTATTAGGAAGCAATGGAATATGGATATTGAAGCAATTACGTATGTTTCGGGACCTTACGAATGTATCAGAAGCACACAGTAAAGGAGCAGAAATGCATGAATCATTATCCTGCAAGCCCGGCCTCGTGTCGCGACGCGGAGTCATTTTCCAGGATCCTGTTTAGTTCGTATTTTACGCATAAGGACTCCGGGACTTCTCTAAATAAATCCAAGCTCGTCCAAACCCTAAGGGAGGAGATAAGAAACAGAAAAAAAAAAAAAAAAAAAAAAAAAAAAAAAAAACACACACACACACACACAACAAATAGTTAGAAACATATTTGAGAGAGAAGAACAAAGAAACTTCGCACCGGACAAAATTACTGCTGCAATATCTTTAGGCTATATCTCTTTCTTCTATGGAGAACTAATCTTCTAGGCAAAGATAAGGATAAACTCTTGTATTTAAACTCTGATATTTATGTTTTTGATTCCTAAATACTCTTTAACGTTTAATACAATTGATGATTTGTTATTCTTTATTTTCTTATGATTATATGAATCCAGAGATTATGTTTTTACAACTTGTATATATGAATAGTCATGCTTCTTCTATGTGTATTGGGGAACCCAACTATGACTGGTAAAGTTGTTTTATGAGTTGATCTTCTGCTGCAGTATTGCCTGTAGGTATATTGTCGACGTTCGATAGGTCATAACGATAACTTTATGTGTTGTTAACATAGAGAAAATAATTCATCGATTACCTTAGAATTTAATATGTTTGGAATTGAATATCTTCTGATTGTTGGTTTGGGATGTGAAACCTTCAATTGAGTAATAAAAGGAATCAATAACTGAATATAGGAAGTTGATACAAGAGAGATTCATGATGCTTTGCTGTTTTTCTCTATTGATAATTCCTGCATATTTTTGATAATCTTTATTTTTAATTACCAACTTAATCATGATCTTTTCATTAAGTTATTGCTAACCTTTTTGTTTAAGTAAATTGGTTCCTTGTAAGCATCTCTTTGAGGAATCGACACCCCAACTATACTGCGATAACCGAAAGTATTTTTTAGGCGTAATCACGTGCTTGTTTCCTGGGGCGGTAATTTCAAAAATTATACACATTACAAATTGCGTTAACCGAGCTATTATTTTTCTATTCTAATTTAATTAGTACAATAAATCCAAGGCATTCTTTGGTCTTCAAATCTCGCTCTATGGTGTGTTGTTGAGTTCTATGCAGAATTGCTTCGTAATAAGTCCTTCGCGGCATCAGTTCCTCCAAGTTACAAATAGGGTTATAAAATGGACTAATTACAAAAGAAATAAACTTACAACACTTGAAAGAATATGACCTTATGGTCTTACATTCTCAATACTAAAAATAAGAGCCGGAAAAATTAACAATCAACGCAATACATTCATTACATGAATCAAAGTAAACATTCATCACATGAACATTATAAAACCATTCATCTCATGAATCTAATTGTGCATACTCATCACAACATGCATACTAATAATCTATATCTCATATAAATTATTAAAACTTGAAACTTTAAAGGAGAAGGGTTAAGAACACTTTTCAACCTTAAGCTCTTGATGCCAATTGTAGGAAACGACTTTCCTTAGCACAACAGAAGTTGCTAATGTCGGCACCGGCTCCGGTATAGACCTTTAAAATTTTTCTTTACCTTCTCATTTTGTTGTAGCCGAAATCCTCCAACTCTTGGAGAATGGATTTTGCTCATTTGATGTAGATGAGTTTCCTTTGATGTCCAACGTTTGAATCAACTACCCGATCTTCTGAGCTATGTCTCGAAACTAACAAACCGAAATGTGGGCTTCACTCACAAAGATGAACTCTAAACTTTCTAGAGAAGTATAAAATCAAACTTTAAACAATTTAGAGAATAAAGTTGTATTGTCATAAAATATTTTTGTCTTTTGAAAGATATGATGAAGAAGATCAAATATCTAATTCACACTTATTTCTTTTACTTCACTAACACTTGAGAAAATAAATTTTCTCTCTAACTCTCTCACAATTATTGTGAATGGATTCAACTAATGAAATAGTGGAGATGGTAGAGATAATATTTCATCCAAAAAACCAACTACCTTTGTTATTAAGCATCTAATGCCTTCTTGCAATGGCAAACACATTAATGTGAAGGCCATACCAAAGCGTAAGAAATGTTAAGCAAATGACAAAGTCATTAGGTGTATACATGCCACCTAATAGACATAATAAGTTAGAGAGTATGGTGAGTCATTTGGCTATGTCTCCAAGGTTAATAAAAAAATCATTATCTTAATAATGATTTAATTACCCTTATTATGATGTAGTAATTATCTCATAATTATTACAAACTTGATTATCTCATAATCATGATTTGATTATCTCATAATCAAATAATTCTAGAAAATATTAAGTTAAACTAATTTAACATAGTTTTCATTTGTGACAAAAAATATATTATTAATCTTATTAATAATATATAAATATAATGTGAGCATATTATTAGACAATCTAATTATATTAGGTTTGCTACAGTTAATCGAGCTAGCACGGAGACCAAATGGATCTACGTTTCCAAGCTCCAATAATCCTGAAATATTAATTAAACTCTTTAATCAAATATTACGGATTATTAATTTCGTGTTATTCCACTAAAAACTCGAAGTTGAACTCTCGTTACCGTAGATGAAAAATATAAGCCAAACAACTTCGGTGTCCATCGATATAGTCACTACATACAGATATAGCCCTTCACGAATATCTCATAAATAGACCCGGGTAATAGGTCCATTAAACCCCTCTAAATATTTTATCTCTTAAGCACCATTGATTTTATAATGAACAATTAATTCATAACAATTATGAATATAATACTTTCTTATTCGTAATAGAAAAGTTGAGCGCTCAAATTTTTCAAGTCTTGAATCAACTCTTAAAAGAGATATTCTTCTACTTTTATTAAGAATGAGTGAATTCCATATCCATGTAAAACGTTCCCAACTACACACCAAACCATATCCCCAAAATACGTAGTTATTGGCCGGGAATGTTATACCAACTTCACCTTAGTAAATCAAAGGACATAGTCTGCCATACAGAAGTTCATAGTACACTTAGGATTAAGATCAAATCCATATATGACCATCTAATAGATAAAATTAATTTCTTCGGTTAACGGATATTAAAAGATATTCATTTTATCTGAGTCCAATACTATATGATCACATCATACAAGGTGTCTCCATTCCTATGTCACCACATGAACGATTCCGGATCAAGGTCGTCATAGACCGCAGCTATAGATAAACCACAAACAAAGTACCATATTTGTTTGCTCTCTATGGACTATTTATATTACTAACTTTAAACTTAAATCTTATTGTACATCAAACATACACTAAGTCTGAAAATATAAGAGTAATCAAGGTAAACAAGATAATTGGACAATATGCGATTAAAATCAAACAACTTTTATAAATGAATAATGCATCTATTATTTCAATAATCAATTTCGTTTACAATACACAAAGTTCAAGGGCATAAATCCCAACATATTCGTCCTCCACGTGTTCGGCATTCCCATGACTACAGAATGGGATGGCCAGACGCCACATGGGTATTCTCCCTCCCCATGTACGACATTCCTGAGGATACAGAGCCACGCATGTCTTATTGATAACGTTCCTCAAAGATGCAAATCATTGGATAGTGACGCTATGCCTTGGGGGTTTGATAATGACACCGGTGATTGGTGTGCCACGGAGGGTTTGCACTTTTCCGCACGCCTTGTGTCCCTTCATGTATTCCAATCATGAGTATTTCACAGGAATATTGAATACGGCTTTCCGATCCAAATAATAAACAAGAAAAATGAACAAGTTTTTATTTAAAATGGGAAAGTCTTATTCATATTCGTGGGATTTTAAGAGAAGCTCTATTGAAAATATCCTCTCAGCATTCCAGGACTTCTTGATCCGAGTACCGTCCAACTGCTTCACGCAACAGGTACACAACCTGATGACTGTCACTATCAGCGCTGGTTGGCATTCATAGTCGCTTGGTCTATGCACTCGTTTAGATAGTCTTTCCTTACCAAGTCTTCCACCTGCTCCCGCAGGTCTCTACATCGCTCTGTGGTGTGTCCCCTTGCATTATGGTGCATACAATAAGCCTGATTGTCTTTCTTTTCAATCGAAAAACTCCTTAGGTCGGGCTCAGCCAATAGACCTTTTTCTTGGATCTCCTGAACTATCTGGGCTAATGGTCTGTTAAGGGGGGGTGTACATTGTGCCCCCGACGACGTGGTTGACTTGGGCAGACAGCCTTCTCTTTTAAACTTGATTATTCTGAGCATCGGCATGAACTCATTTTTCCCCGAGACTGGTCTCCTCACATCTCAGCCCAAATCCCGCTGATTTTCCGGCCTGAGTATCTTGGTCCTCTGGGTGCCCCTCTCATCGGATAATCTTCTCTTATTCCTTCATCAATATGAACTTCCTTGTTTGTTCCAAAGCTGTGGCATAGTCCGGTATCTCTTAGATCCTCAGTAAGACCATAATCTCTCGACCTTGAGAGCTCACTTAAAACCTTTCAAGGCCTCCGGGGATTCATACGCATCGACCTCTAACACCAAGTTGGGATATCGGTCAACAAAACTTTTGAGGGGCTCATCATCCCTCTGCTTTATCATTCTTAACGACCCTATCATCTTCCTAGGCACACATGCTCATTTGAAGTGTCATATAAAAGATTTTCTCAATTGCTTGAAGCTACTGATACTTTCCGAGGTCAAGTTTCTGAACCACAAAATGGTTGACCCGCCCATGGTTAAAGGGAACACCTTACATATGGCCTCTCCGGCCATTCCCTGAATTTCCATAAAAAAAATGAATTTCTCAACATGAGACTTAAGGTCGGTACTACCTTGTAAACATCCATTGAAGGCACGACGAATCTCCTTGGAAATCTCATCGCCAAAATTTCCTTCGTAAAAAGGGATGCAATCCCAATGTCCTGGTCACCCTTTGGTCTGTCTTTTATACCTTCCTCCCACTTCCTCATCTCATTCTGAAACCAACTCATCATCTGGTTCTCGAAGCTGTCATGCTCACGTCCACGGGTTTCCCCGCGTCGCCCACCCTGAGCACGATATCTTCCATAACTGGGGACTTTAAGCGCTTCGCCCGAGTATCATCCCAAGTCACTCTCTGCGACAGATGTACTGTTGCTAGAAGACTCTGGCGTTTGTCTTCCTTCTTTTTATTCCCATAGCTCCCTTTTCCGATATGGCTCCAGCGACCACTATATATCTCACTCTATGGGCGCTTCTCTTCCCATTCTCACCACCTCCTTCTACTCTGGCGACCCTCTTTCCATTTGTTATCTCTTCTTTTATTTGGTTAGGGCCCGCTCCCCCTCTTTCACCAGCCTTCTTCTCTAATTTTTGTATTTTCTCCATCATAGCCTTCATAAAGGCATGAGTTACTTCCCTTTCCTTTCACGCATCTTCCCTTTCTTTTTGCATTATTTCCTCCATTTTCTCCATCCACCCCATCGTCGAATCCTCTGAAGATCTATGGTTCCTGTCTCCTTCCATCGACTCAACGTGTTTGCTGCTTTTAGTACTTTCCCCACATACGGCGCCAACTGTTGACTGCTGATTTCGTTCCAAGGGTAAATCAGTAAACTTATTCCTCAAATAATCCTCCCTCAACTGTGAATTTATTTGGTTTGGGGACCAAATACAAACTTAACAAAAGATAAGGAAACACATTGATAAAACAATGGGTTTAATGTGGTTTGACGGAATGGATCCAACCTACGTCCACGGGCACAAGGGAAAAGAAATTTTTTATTACCGAGTCGGGTAAGACCGACCTCCTTATCTCTCAATCTCATCTGACCGACCTCTTACAAGCTCATTCTTACACTTAAGTTTTTTGCTCTATTTTGAAGAATGAAATAGAATTAGCCAACATTTTACAATGAATTCTCAACCCCTTTATATACTAGGATAAATTCTACTATTACGCTGACTTCGTGACTTCAGCCACATGAACCTGCCACCTGACACAACTACTATATGCCACCTAAATCTCTTTAAACCATGCTACTTTACCCTCTGCTATACGTTTCTGCCCATGTGTCAGCCTGTATTCCAACTACTCCTATGCGAAAACGTATGCCAGATGACAAGCTGGTGGCCCGCTTCTATCACATCAGATCTCTTTGGAAGGTGTAAGTTCCCATGTAGGTCTTGCTTCATCTGGATGTGAACATACCGATACCACTCTGACCCACCCTACCAGGTCGAGAGACAGAAACAACAACTGTCATGGTCGGGTCTAAGGCCTTTTCTCCCATCGCTTATGTGAACATCTTTACACCTCGGGTCGGGTATCAAATGTGAACCGACCCTGAGCTCTTCACTGGGCTAGACACCCTTGCTTCTTGGGCTTGGGCCCCCGAACCTTGGAAATTGAAATCCCTTTTATACCCTTCCTTGAGATTCTGACTTCTTGGGGGCCGAAAACCACCATCAACAACTACAATTACATGACTCAAGAACAGAACTATCCATTGCTTCATGCCTAATTCAGCCAACACCGACATGCATATATCACTAACTTTGACAGTTTTATCTGTATACATATGCTTGTGGATACAATAACAACTACAAGTCCATTTCTCCTTTTTATCTCCTGAAACAATGAGAGTATAGAATGTGAATCAGTGTATAGAATGCGACGTCCCGCATCATATGTGAAGCATATATTGGAATGAATTTATAAGTGACGACCTCTCTTAACTAAAAAGAGATTTTTTGGGTGAATTTATGCTCATATCAAGAATAAAACTTGCGAAACCTTGAGAGTTGAGAGACTAACGATTCGTAATTAGCTTCAAAATTGGGCCACCTTATATAAAAATCTCTTAAAGAGAACATTATCTTGCTAATGAATGGGTCTAGAATTCCTAGACAGTTATAAATGGATGAACACATTATTTAAAAGCCTATAAAATATGTGATTTTTATAGATTTGACTTTTATGTTATACTTTTTAATATTTTATTATCTACTATTTGCGGTTTAGTATTAAAAGACACTAATGTTCTTTTACAAAGCTAACTTTTCTAGTCTCTATTATTGACTAGAAAATAGATTTTGCAAATGAAGCAGTAAAGTTAATTAATATTAAATTACTAATGATTAATTTTTTTCATGTTAATAATTTGAAGATTTTGCACAACTCTTAAATAGATTTGACAAAAATAACATTTTGAAAGTTGTTTGTTCAAGTTTTCAGTTGATTACAATGGATGAGTTGATCTTGGAATTCAGTTTTGATCCAATAAATAATGCCGAAATCTATGTATTTTAAGACGAATATAGTTTTAATAGAACGATAAGGTTATTTTATTGTGACATAGAAATCATAGATTCGAGTCGCAAAATAGAATTCTCTTCGGAGCTCACGATATGAGAAGCGTTCTGATGTAGAATACATCATCTAATAATTCATCAAACATTAGGAATTTGAATCTACTTTTGAAATTGAAATACACATACAATACCATTATTTCTAGGTTGAGAAGTGCTAGTTAAATATTAGTTCCATATTTACCCTTGATTGCTGCCACAGATGGCTCATTCAGTGATCTTTCTTTAAAGGGAATGCAAGTGATTCTGGTGTTTCAGTTAGTCACATCTTAAACTGCAGATAGAACTATGATTCCCACCATTATTATTGCCCTTTCCCTGACCCCCAATTCACTGCTATTAAAGATAAAGAAAAGAAATAATAAAAAAAAAAACCCCACCAGCTTGGAGCTTTCCTCTGATCTTTTTAGTTCAATAAAAGGTACCACAGAATCATTTCACTACTTCTATCCCGTTTTTGATTAACTGTGTGTCTGCCACGTGTGCCCAGTGTCATTGCTAAGCAATGTGTTCATGTGTCAGCCATCAACTGGGGTATTAGTTGGAACTTAATAATTTAAATGTAACCGAATCTTAATCGCACGTTGTTATTAAATCACACGTGTCAGAAGTAGTATGGAGATACATAGACTGGCCCCCTCAATTCAAACATTTTTAAAAATGTGTTCTATAAATTAATAAAATGTTTGGTTTGTTAATGAGATAATTTTGATTTATAATCAAATTTTTCAATCACTAAATCAATATTCTGACTACGCCATTGGACATAAATTTATGAAAAGCTTAACACAATTCAACTCGAAACTGGATCCAAATTCTAATTATGAATACATGGTCCACATAAATCTCTTATCAATTAATATAAAAAAAATAAAAAATCTTATCTTTGATACTTTCCGCTTGAGGGATAAGGTATAAGACATGTCTTTGCCATTATTTTGCATAACAAATGGGACATGATTCGACGCATGGATTTAGACCCAAAAAAGAGAATGTGATTTTGCTTATTAATGGTATGAAATTGATCAAAAATGTTCCCCTACTTTGCTTTCTTTTTTTCTTTTTTTTGAATTATTACAAACTACATATATTACAATATGCTATTAACTGGGATTCTAGATACATACAATTATAGCACTGCCCAGAAATCAACCGAGACGTAGCTCGGGACTTACACTCGGTGAGAGACATGGGATACCAACGAGGCCACTACCTCATTGGCCCCCTCCTTTGCTTTCTTAGTTTGCTTGTTAATGTCCCAAAATGACAATCCTGTGGGTTTAGGAACTATACAAGATAAGGCCAAGGCTCTTGTTTGAAGCTTAATAAAACTGTTTTGCATGTTAAAAACTTCAAATTGACTCAAGAGTGGACCCTGTGACAAGACCTATGTATGTGGATACAATGTACTCATATAAAAGACCTCAATAGATTTTTAATTGTAGTTTTGATGGGAGGATGTTTTAATAAACGAATCGAATATGAATTTTAATTATAAGATTCGATTCGTTTAGGATTCAATACAAATTCGATTCGATAATTTATTTTACCACCCCTAGATATGACAATACTATTTGCTCTCATTTTTCTTATCAGAGAATCGGAAATTTACGTTGTATATGTCAAACCATCTCAATCATATTTCTCTCATCTTATCTTCTCCAAATTTCTTCACTTCTCATTTCCCCTCTCAGTGTCATTCATTCTAATTTTGTAGTATATTTTTACTAACATAAGCGACGTAGGGTGGACAAAGAGACTATGAAAAACATTCTTCAAATTCAAGTGTTGTTTATTAATGTTTTCAAAATTATAGAAAAATCAAGTTTCTTAAACTTTGAATTGATGTTCTTATTGTGTTTCAATAAGTCCGGACTTAAATGATAAGAGGGCTTTTCAAAGCCTAATCACCATAATTTTACTCTAAAACTGGTACAATTGTTGGATATTCGATTATTATTCCCTGACCCCCACACAAAATTTGATGCTTTGAAGTTTGATCAATGCCGTGTCCATGCACAAAATGCACCCTGGAAACATTATGCCCGTAAAGGCATCAGGATAAATTATATAGCAAGTCATTTTCCAGGGTCATTTGGCAGGGAGACATGCTTATGACTTTTGTCTTGTCAATTCTTTATTCACTGGGGCCTTCACATTTCACAAGAATTCGCTACAATCTTCTTCTCTATATAAGCCTTGTTTCCTTGAGCTTTCCCCATTGCTCAAACTGAAACAGCAGCTACATTAATGCAATTCTATATAAACACTCCACAATTCAAGTAACAATACCACTCTGTCTTCTCTTCCTAGACGAAGTATTGAACATGGCGCGAGAGACGACTTCAAGGGGGATCGGAAAGCTCGGATCATGGAAACGGTGCTGCAGGATTGTCAAGGAGCAACGAACACGATTCTACATCATATGGAGGTGTACGATCAGTCTTCTACGCTGGGACGAGCAAGCTTGAAGGTGGGTTGTAAACCTTCTGAAGTTTGCAGCAGGACAAGGGTAACAGTTGAGATTAGTCTCATGTAATGCAAATATGTAAAGAAATGGTCCATTTCTAAATTCCGAATCTAAATAGAACATTTTCTTCTTGTACACGTTCAAATCAACCATAAAGAAAGTAGATTTGTTGAGAAACAAAAAAAAAATAAAATAGGTCATCAAACTTCAAAATTTTAATTACATATAATGGTTTTATTGTTCATTATCTATGTACGGAAACAAAATTCTTATCTCATTACGATCTCCAGGGGATAAATGGCAGTTAAAAGTCTGAAGTTGTCATCACTTCCTTTCAAGGGGCGGCTCACTAGGAGTCTCTTGTTGAATTTGAATCACTCTCAGCAACTTTCTTTGGAGGTAGCCCTTGCTTGCTTTGGCCAACCTGAAGAACATAAATAACAAAATTAACAGTAATCCACATTATTTAGGTCCACATGTATCACTAGAGAAACTGTGTGCTACGAAACCCACTAATTTCTAATCCTCTTTCGGACAGTAGAACAATAATACGATACTTGGAAAATGGCTATATTCAAGAAAACAATGGGCCGGGGGACACTTAACAACACACTTTTAAAACTAATTTTCGATAGAAGATATAAATGTTAGAATTAAGAATATATTAATTAGATTGATCGTTAGAATTTTGAGATTAATTAGTAATTATATGTAATTTTTACTTTCGTAACATAGTGTAATCTCAAGACTATACAAAGCCTTCTCTTATTAACATTCTAATCAAGCAATACATAAAGTATTTACTCTATTTTTCTACATGGTTCAGATGGTAGATCCTACGGCTTTCTTTTCCTCTCTTTTTTTCGGCGATAGTCCACCGCCACGGTTCCGACAAGTGCGACGACACCTCCGGCATCATCCGACTCTGAGTTAGCCGATCGTCTCTATTTCGTGGTCAATTTCTTCATTTGGCGTCTCTGTCCGGGATTTCCCCAAATACAGCCGAAACCCTAGCTCTCACCGCCGCCGCTTTCCGCTACGTTTTCAGCAAACCGCCACTACCATCACTCTCAAACGTTGCTTATATGCTCTCGTCGAGAACAGCGCCACCAAATCCTCTGCGAGTGTGTCCCACGCGCCTCTATTTCCTCTGCGTGTGTTCCACGTGCCGCTGCCTGCTTCTGACCAATTTTTCCTCTAGTTTTCAGAGATACTTCCTATGGCTAGCATCTTGGAAGGCGACACTCATCCCCGATCCTCGGTCTTGCCTAAATCAGGTGCTTCATTTCCTATTCTTTCTGCTTCTTCTGTTATTACAACTGAAAAATTGATTGGATCTCTCAATTAAATCTATTGCCGGCTTCTGTTGAGTAATGGTTTATAGGGCAAGGGTGTGAAGATTCTGTACATGATGATGAACGCAAACCTTGGAAAAAGATTGATGCTCAATTATGTAATCTATTGTGGCAGACTATTGATCCTAAGCCTCTTCTCATGTTTAGGACCTATAAGATTTGCCACAAGCTGTGGAGTATGACTCAAACTTTATATACTAATGATATCCAGAGATTTTATAATGTCGTATCCAATATGTTTCACTTGAATCAGCGCGATAGAGATATGTCTGAGTATATTAGTAGGATTGAATCATTGAGAGATGAGTTCAATTTTATCTTACCGATTACTTCCACTATTTTTTTTTTAAACAAGAAACTTTATTAATGAAAATTTTTACAATAGAACAAAATTTAAAAAAATAAAAATAAAAAATAAAGAAGGACGAGATCTCCAAAAAAGAAAAATAAAATTCTACTCGAGGGAAGACCAATCTCTTAAAAGATCAGACAATAAAAAAACTACTAAAATCACTCTCACTGTGAACTCATAATGCAACCTAGAATTTAATCTTTTCCCAAACAAAAATTGGATTAACTTCACTATCTTTAAAAATTATATTATTTCTTTCCAACCAAATACACCAGAAGCAAGCAAGAACCGCAACTTCCTAAAGCACTTTCTTTCTTCCTTTGAAATTGGGCCAGAAATTAGGCTCAAGAATATCGTAATAATATCTAGGGATAACCCAACAAGCATCAAGTTCTTACAAAAGAACAATGAAGAAATAAATGATTAGCATCCTCAAAATACTCCTTACAAATAATACACCGCCCAGAAGAAAGAAAATGCCGTGGGTTTCTTCGCTGTAAAGGATCATAAGTGTTTACCTTACCCAAAGCAAGAATCCAATAGAAAACTGACTTTTAGAGGTGCTCTTACTTTCCAAATTGTCTTGAATAACTTACACTCCACCCTGTCAAAATCACGTCATAAAAGAAAAAAAAGATTTAACTGTACCCCTCCCACGATCAAAGGCTTAAAAGAGATTACGATTCACAGCATTATCCATGGATCTGCCTAAAAAGTCTGCTACTTAAGTAAACAGATAAGGTGACAGAGGGTCCCCTTGTCTAAGTCCCCTTGATCCTTTGAATTTTCCTCTTGGACTTCCATTCACAATAACAGAATATGAATCTGAAGATACACACCTGTGAAACAATTTTCTCCAACGAGCCCCAAAACCTTTATTATCCAAAACAAAATCCAGAAATTTCCATTCAACACGATCATATGCATTTTCAAAATCTAGTTTAACAACAGACCCTTCCTCATCTGATGTTTGTACTCTTCCACTAATTCATTTGCAATCATTATTACCAAGTCAAGGATTTGTCTACCAGCCACGAATGCCCCTTTTACCTCTGAAATTGTAGCCTTGAGAACGGTTTTCAACCTTTCCGACAAAACCTTGGATATTACCTTATAAAGGCTCGTAACCAGGCTAATTGGCTTGTAATCCCCAACCTTGGAAGTAGAATCTTTCTTTGGAATAAAGCAAATTTAAGACTCATTTGTCACACCATTAACCACACCAGAGCCAAAATTCCTGAAAAACCTTCATGATATCAACGTGCAAAAATTCCCAACAATCCTGAATAAAAGCCATGGAATAACTATCCGACCCGGGAGATTTATTTCTATCACAACAAAACACAGCTTTCTTAAAATCCTTTTTGAGAAAGGCTCCTCCATAAAGCAAGCAATAGCCTTTGATAAAGAAGTCCAATTAATGCCCTCAAAATCCGAAACAGTGACCCTTTCCGATGTAAATAACTGTTTGTAGAAACCTGTTATCTCTAGGGTTGGCATTTTGACCCGTCCAGTCCCAACGGGATCCTGTCCCGTTTGGGACGGGATTTGGGACAAAAAATTTTATCCCGTTTTGAAAACAGATCGAGATCGGGATGAGAAAATTTTGAATCGGAACGAGATTTTCACGGGACAGGACGAGATTTTTTATAAAACGGGATGGGACCAAGATGTATTTATGACCCATTTTGTATGACTGGGACAGGACGGGATTTGGCAAATCCTGTCCCGTCTCGGCCCATTGCCCACTCTAGTTATCTATCTTATGATATCCTTCTCCTTGTCTAGAAAAACATTCCCCTCGATCTAAAGTTTAGAAATAGAGTTTTTTACTTTCCTTGCGTTCATTAAATATGAAAAACCCTTGTATTGGCATCCCCTTCCTTAAGCCCATATAAATTTAGATTTCATCATGATCGCTCTTTCTTCCTTCTCCAAAATTTGAAATAAAGAGACTTTTAATCTTCTTATTTCTTCAACCATATTTTCTGACTAGCCACTACTTCCTTCCACTTTGTCCAATTCCTCAATACGTTTCGAACATCTTCCTTTTTCAATTCTTTATGCTCCCAAGGATTCCGTATGAAATGATCCAGACAGAACAAGAAGAATCTAAGGAGGGAGGAGATACGGTCAAGAGGAGTGATCCATTACATGTTCCAGTTGGGCATATGACAAGAGCAAGAGCAAAGAAGATTAAGGAGGCAAATACAGGCCTAGCCCAGCACATGATGGCTGAATGTACTAAGCAAACGAGAGGAGCAGACTTGCATCATATGGGCTTTATAGAGGAGGGTCCTATACTGATTCATTTGACCCAAATATTAGAAGACCAAGCCCAGCTGTGAAGAAGCAGTTTCAAGCCCAGTGGGTTTAAGATTAGTCATGTGGAATTTGCGCAGTTTTCGTATTTCAGCCATAATTTTCTCATCTAATGTCTGATTTTGGTGATTCAAGTTGCGTTGGAAAGATAACTCAAAATTAGGCCTTATTTAGCTTGTGGATATTTTAGTCCTTGCATCTTATTAGGGTTTCTTATGGAGGAAATGGAGCTTCTCATTCTGTAGAGAAAAGAAATTTGTCTCAAGTTGTCTGATAACAGGAAATGGAGCTTCCCATTCTGTAGAGAAAAAAATTTGTCTCAAGTTGTCGGCTACATCTCGACGCAAAACGAAAATTTGAACATGTGAATGCTGCGTTTTGAAGAGGGATTTTGAGATTACTACCACTATTGCTGAACAAGAATGACAGTGAGAACAATTTTTTATGGTATTGACTTTGATTGGGATACGGTCTGAGCTTCAGCCCCTCTCTGGAGAATGTTTTTGCTCGTCTCTTTCGAGTCTCATCCATCACTGCCATTGACTCTGAGTCCCCATCCGCAGAGATTTCCATCTTAGAAGCTCAAGGAAGTTCTCGGGGCGGTCGGGGTCCTCATCGGAATCTCGAGAATCTGAAATGCACTTACTGTCATAAAGTTGGTCGCACCAGAGAGCATTGCTATCAGTTTAATGGCAAACCACCTCATCATTCTACTGCCAAGGTTGCTCAAGTTGACAATCTTGCATCCTCTAACTCTTCAGAGCAACCCTCTCATCATATTGCTTTATTTGGCGCTGATTATGCAGCTTTCCTTCAGTATCAAGCCTGTCAACCATCATCCTCCGCCTCCGTCTCTCACACTGGAAATTCTACTGCTTGTCTCACTCAGTCCTCTCCTTTAGGCCCATGGGTCCTTAATTCAGGAGCCTCCAATCATATTTCTGGTAATCCACAACTTTTCTCCTCTTTAAGTAGTTCTAATTCTCTACATATGGTTACCCTTGCTAATGGTTTCAAAAGTCGCTAAAGGTATAGGACGAGCTTCTCATGTTCCTTCAATACCATTAAAATTTGATCTTTATTTATCGGGCTATCCTTTTAATCGTCTCTATCAGTAAGCTTACTCACGATCTTAATTATTTCGTCACTTTTCTTAATAATTATGTTGTTGTGCAGGACCAGAGTACGGGACGGATGATTGGTACATGACGTGAGTCACAAGGCCTCTATCATCTTACGAGGTCGCTGCCTTTCGTAGCTTGCACTTCTCATGACTCTGCCGAAGTCATCCATAGTCATTTGGGTCACCCCAGTCTCTCTAAACTCCAGAAGCTAGTTCCGAATCTTTCTACTTTGTCTTCATTTAATTATGAGTCGTTTCAATTTGGAAAACAAACTCGTACTAAGTTTCCAAGCATGTCAATAATCGGGTCGAGTCCCTATTTGAGTTAGTTCATTCCGATGTTTGAGATCCGTGTCGAGTCAACTCTGTTTTGGGATTTCGATATTTTGTTACATTTATTGATGATCATTCTCAAAACACTTGGTTATTCTTAATAAAACATCGTTATGAGTTATTTTCTATCTTTAAACATTTTGTGCTAAGATTAAGACTCAATTCAGTGTTCCTATCCATGTGTTACGAAGTGATAATGCTCAGAAATATTTTTCTACTCCATTCAAAAACTTCATGTCATTCCTTGGCATTCTCCATGAGTTCTCGTGTGCTCACACACCCCAACAAAATGGTGTAACTGAACGTAAAAACCGACATCTCATTGTCACAGCTCGCACTTTATTAATCCACAATAATATGCCACTTCGTTTCTTGGGGATGCTATTCTCATTGCCTGTTATTTAATCAATCGTATGTCTTCCTCTGTTTTGCAGCATCAAGTTCCCCACTCTATTTTGTTTCCAACTCAACCCTCCCATCATATGCTGCTTTGCATATTCGATCGTATTTGCTTTGTCCATAACTGACCCCGGGCCGAGATAAACTATGTGCCAAGTCTACCAAATGTGTATTCTTGGGTTACTCCCGCTTGAAAAAGGGTATTGTTGTTATTCTTTAGATATTGATCGTTAAATCATTTCCGCTGACATCGCTTTCTCTAAGTCCTCTCCCTTCTTCCCTCTCGATACTTCATCCCTCCTAACCCCTCACGAGGTCCTTCCCGTTCCATTCTTCAGTCTTCCAACTGAGATTGTGCCATCACTTCGTCCTCTTCAGATCTACTACCGTCGTCCTTGCCCCCACCTTCCACGGGTCTCGACACGGTAGCGGCTGACTCGCAACTTGCTCCAGCTCCTACCCATATTGTGGACCTGCCTGCAAACACTGGTCTTATTGCCACCAGTAAAGGTATTCATTCCGCTCGCAATCCGCATCCTATTTATACCTTTTTGAGTCATCATCATTTGCATGCTCCATATTATGCTTTTATATCCACTTTGTCTTCTGTTTATATTCCTAAAAAACTCAGTGAGGCACTATCACACCCAGGGTGGAACCAGGCAATGGTTGATGAAATGGTTGCATTACAATCTAGTGGCACATGGAATTTAGATTCTTTACCACCTGACAAATATATAGTTCGCTGCCAATGGGTTTATACAATGAAGGTTGGTCATGATGGGAAAATTGATCGTCTTAAGGCTCATCTGGTTGCCAAGAGCTATACACAGATATTTGGTCAAAACTATGGTAACACATTTTCTCATGTGGCAAAGATTGCTTGTCTCTTACTCTCTCTATGGCTGCTATGCGTCATTGGCCCCTTTATCAGTTGAACATCAAGAATGCATTTCTCCATGATGATCTTAAAGAGAAAGTCTATATGGAGCAATCACCTGGTTTTATTGCTCAGAGGGAGTATGGTTTGGTATGCCGACTTCGCCGTTCTCTCTATGGTTTGAGAGGTTCAGTACTGATATTAAAGATTTTGGCATGATTCGTAGCAAAGCTGGTCACTCTGTTTTCTATCGTCATTCCAATGGAAAATGCATCTACTTTGTGGTTTATGTGGATGATATAGTCATCACTGGAAGTAATCAAGAGGGTATTCTGCAGCTAAAAACACACCTATTTAATCATTTCCAGACTAATGATTTGGGACGACTCAAGTACTTTCTTGGCATAGAGGTAGCACAATCTAACACTGGTGTAGCCATTTCCTGGAGAAAATATGCCTTGGATATTCTTCAGAAGACCAGTATGTTAGATTGCAAACCTGTTGATACACCTATGGCTATGGATTCAAATGTTAAACTCTTACCAAAAGAGGGGAAGCCATTAGAGAATCTCGAAGAATATAAAAAACTAATCGGAGAACTATTGAATGATCCTGGACAATACAAGAGACTAGTTGGGAAGCTGAACTATCTTACAATCACTCTACCAGATATTTCCTTTATTGTAAGCGTGGTTAGCCAATTTCTACAAACTCATTGTCAGAGTCATTGGGATGATGTTATACGCATTCTTAGATATGTAAAAAGAGCACCAGGCCAAGTACTATTAATGAAGATAGGGGCATACTCAGTTCATTGGTTTTTCTGACGCAGATTGGGCAGGTTCTCCATCAGATAGATTCTCTACTACATGTTATTGTGTTCTGATTGGAGGTAATATAATATCTTGGAAGAGTAAGAAGCAAGTTGTCGTCGCCAGGTCGAGTGCAGAGGCAGAGTATATGGCTATGGCCTTAGCAACATGAGAGCTGGTATGGTTAAAACAGTTATTGCAAGAACTAAAGTTTGGAGGAGGAGCACAAATGAAGCTAATCTGTGACAATCAAGCAACATTACATATCACCTCTAATCCTGTGTTTCATGAAAGGACCAAACACGTAGAAGTGAATTGCCACTTTATCAGAGAGAAAATTTTATCGGGATATATTGCTACTAACTTTGTCAACTGATAAGGTCAATTAACAGATGTCCTTATTAAGTCTTTTTGAGGTCCTCGCATTGATTTCATTTGTAGCAAGCTTGGTGCATATAATATGCATGCTCCAGCTTGAGGGGGAGTGTTGAAATTAGGAATATACTAATTAGATTGATTGCTAGAATCATGGGACGAATTAGTAATTATATGTAAAATTTACTTTCCTAACATAGTGTAATCCCAATACTATATAAAGTCTTCTCCTGTAAACATTCTAATCAAGTAATACATAAGAGTATTTACTCTACTTTTCTACAATAACTTTGCATTGATGCATAAGGATTCATAGTGTCCTTTATGTTTTGTTAAAGAAATAAAGTTTGTCGATTTGTGCGACTAAATGTGGGTTCAGCACCATTATATTAACTTGGATTAAAGGTATGGAGCATTAAAACCTAATTTCAGAATATATATTTTGCTTTAATTCATAATTTTCATTTTTGCATATGAAGATATTTACTATTTATTCTTCTTTTTGCTGATGATTTGCATGCACAGTGTAAACAAGTCAAATAATAAGTAACAATGTAACATGTCATCGACCATGTACTTACAGCAGCTCCTTTATGGCCAATTAACCTGCGACTTGATGGAGCCCTGGCCACATATGAAGCAGCTGCAGCTGCAGCCACGCGAATTCTGCAAAAAAAAATATATATATATAGTTAGTATTCCACTTTCAATTTCTGTTTTCACGATAATCCTATCACAACTGCAAAGTTCTCTGCACTACCTTTTATGCACATCAACATATTCATCTGTTTCATCTACAATCTCCTCCTGCGTTGTTCAAAAGAATCATCAAAATACAGTCCGTGAACATAAAAGAAAGAAGCCAAATATGAAGGAGCTCTATTTTTACCTGCAAAAGTTCTTCGAATACATCTTCCAGGGTGATGATACCAATGACTTCACCATCTTCAATATCCTCAGATGCATAAGTTAATCCATATGTTGCTGAATCACTACGTTGTGAAATAGTTTTCAAATTGCTTGTCCTCGAAGGCCTGTCAACTTCAACAACAACACTTTCGGGCTTTTCATCCTGTTTGGATAGCAAAGGAACAGTCAGATTGGAATCCCCGTCTTTGGATTTTGTGTCTTCAGGGGGTTCTCCATCAATCATTGGTAGAGTCTTGCTTTTTCCTTTAGCCTTCACAACAGCTGCCATGTGACTGCTGCCTTTTTGAAATTCATTCAATATATCATAGAGAGGCATATCTGATGGTACCCTGGAAAAAATCCCACGCATGAATGAAAAGTAAATATTTTCATCCATATTAAAACAACAAATAATAAGCAAATTTCAAAGATGAATAAGAGCACCTTGGAATTCTCCGGATGGAAACAGCACTTACTGGAGTTTCTGTTTCAGGTCGTACAGTAAGAAGACTTTTCACCTAATTCCGACCAGCAGTAGAGAAAGGGAAGAAATGAAATAAACAATTAACACAAGCTGCAAATATTCATCTAGGAAAGAAATGCAAAACAAAATGTTGTCAAATCCTCTAGGTTCTAGACTCACCAGCAGAAGTCCAATAATATTTTTAGGATTCCCAGAGTAGACAGGTACCCGGCTATGACCTCGAGCAAGAATTTTACCCATAGCCTCCCTGAGTTATTAGTTGAGAAAACAAAATAGAGTATGAGTAAACAACAAATAGCATACAAAAAGCTGTAGAACTTTGCCAGCAAAAAGGAACATAAGAAGGATGATGACTGAAATTTCAAACTTCCCTGACACATATGACCTCTACGGGATAAAGGCAGTATAGACTGGAAAGAAGAAAGAATAAGAAACACAAATACACCAGTCAACATGAATGTGTATTGCTGGTTATGTACATCAGAAGTATCAGGACAATGAACTAGCTACAGAAAGGTGACTATATAAGAAGGAATTTTCCTTTAACAACCAACAAGTAGAATAACATAGACTCGTTAGATAACTCGGAAAAAGAAAATTATGCAAGAAAAATAAAGTAATTGACAAGCCAATATCATGCAGGATCAATATTTACCAGTCCAACTTTGAATTGACATCCAAGGAAAAAGTTGATTCAATAGGAGTCATAGCCTCTTCAGCAGTCTGTTGAAACAAGAAGTGTAGTAAAATGAATGAGTTGAGACGCAGACAGCAAAAGGTATTATTATTATCTCTAACTTAAGTTACAGAAGCAAGCATGATGCTAAGAAAGAAACCAGCTTCTTTTTAAAAAATTAATCAGCTTGAAATCTCAGCCATAAGGTGTAGATAATCAAAAACAAGTTAATTGTAGTATTGGATACACTTTCAAATGTATACACGATGTGAAAGCACAGTTTAACCACAGAAACCATTACTCCCCAAAACCAACTGCAAACTTTTTGCATGGAAAACACAGTACATTTGCGATAATCCATGCACAAGCAACATAAACACGAGATTAAATAAAAGCAAACGAATGATTTCAGGTGCATTCCTGGATTTTCACATAGCAAAATTGAACAGCTATAAATTGGCAATTTAGCAGTGACTCAAAACAGTGATTAAAGAGCATCCACCATGCAACTTTCATTGCAGATGCATACCTTTTCGGTCAAATCCAGTGCTCCACTAATAATTGTTGTCTCATCATGTGTAAGTTCACCTCCCTTACCAGCCTACACATACCAAGAGATTTATTGTGATGAATAGTCAAAATCAATTTCAGTAACATGATGTACATTCAGCATTCTCAATTTGATACATAAGAAAAGTAAAATTATAATAATTTCTTTACTTTACCTCCTGGCCGTGGATCGAGACAAGAGCTTTTAACTGAGCTCGCCTAAACAAAGCTTCATTATGTCCCAATACCCAATCCAGCATCTGGAGTACATATATCAATCAACTCAAGTAAATTGTCAGCACTACAACTAAGAGAAAAATAAACTCAAATTTTAGAACTAAGGTGCATAATAAAATCACATAACACATAAATTGTTCAATACAAAACCATGTGAAAACAGCAATTGAGAGAAAGAGAAAAAGGTAAAAAATCATTTACAGGAGAAACCAAATTAAAGGCCATGCACGCCCTTCCCAGTTATCCATTTATTCAGACAATACATTTATAACGGTTGTAGACACTAGAAAATCCCCACAATCTATAATGAATTTCAAGCCAAGAGCATGCAAAAAAAAAAAAAAAGATGATTGGAACAGACTTCAATGTGCCTTCAGTACACGCACAATGTCACACATTTTACTCTGCTTCAACCAAGGAAGCCTTATGCCTGCTAATTAGGGTCGTTCATTTTCTCTCTGCCAACACATTCCTATCAAGGGCCATTTAGTGATAGTTATGTTTCTGAACAGCATGTCTCTTTAAAATCCTTGAATTACTTTGCCTTCATCATTCCTCTAAAGTGATAACAAACTAAATCGTTAACCAACAGTGAGTATTCCTAAACACCCCGTGAGCAGGATTCACTAAAAACATGCACATCATTGATGAGACAAGGAAGAGGCTTCGCAACTCCAGGAGACTGGAGGTAAAAATTGGAAATTTCTCCTGCTTCCTGAAGCTACTATTATCTTTGTTGAACTAAAAGCATGAACGAAAATGGAAAACATGAAATACGGCAAAGGAAAGCTCTCCAAGGCTTAGAAAGAGAGGTTCATAAGTGTTATTTTTAAAAATAAATGATGAAACGAGATGTAATATTAGTTGCCATAAACTCATAAGAGGCCCATACTAGAAATTAAAGGTCTCAAATATATTGACCCTATGTAAGTGATGCCTGATGGCTCCTCTACTGCAATTAGAAACAGCGTTTTGATTATAGATCACCTCAATCAAGCCTCATAAATACAAATTTCTAGATATATCAAATCTTACAAAAATACCAAGCATCGGTCTAGAATTTTACCTTTCCAATGGGATAAGATATCGGATAGCTGATAATCATTAAAATTCGCACAAGCCATACAAAATTAGCACCTACGGCGAGTCCATATCGTGTGCATATTGCTTGCGGAATAACCTTACAAATAAAAGGAACCAAGAAAATCAAATTCCAATGAAGTCAAAATCTGAGTTGAAACTGAAGTTCGAAAACATGAAATTGTTTGAGATAACATACCTCCCCAAAAAACAGAACAAACGTTACAGAGAGTATTATGGCAACATACTGATTGAAAAGTTTATCCAGATATAAAGGAAGGGCCTGCATGTCACAAGCATCAAAGCCAATAGCTGTAGTTAGAAGTTCAACCATACCTCAAACACTCATAGCGCATTAAGAACCAAGAGTTCCTAAAACTGCAATGACAACACCTTTTGTTTAACAGAGATCAACATCTCATGCAAACGGGAAAACAAATCTCTTAACATTTTACAAACATTAAGTGCCCAGCTTGATCATAGCAACTTATCAATGCGTAATTTCATATTTGTTTTTCTCCTGCAGCTTCCCAGTCGCTAACTAATATAAGTTGCTAACATGAGAAACAAATTTCAATTATTTACCTCCATAGCAGCTGCATTAAATAGTAGCAAAGTCACAAGAAGCTGGTGTTGCTTTTGAACCAAAGGGAAAATCGCCGCTAAATACACAACCAAAACACAAAAGTTAAACTCATACTACATCACGGGGCCGGTTTTAACTTTTAAGTCTAGGCAAACTAGGCGATCGCCTAGATCCCCGAATTTTAGGAAGGTTATGTTTTTTAGGTATCTCCCTGATAATACTTAAATAAATAATTATCCAAAAATTTCAATTTTTTAAGTTATGTATTGTGTTGTAAGAAGGCCCCAATTTTATTTAGAATTGAAAAAACATTAACTAGAATTATGCATCTGAATGTAACGAGGCCTAATAAAAAAAATTCGACCAAGGCCCCAAATGTCCTTAAGTTGCCCTAATACACAATACATAATTTGTATCCATCTGACGTATCAATCATTGATAAGTAATATATATCATATATGCATAATAATTAATAAACCAAATCATTTCTATATGACAATCAACAAGACAAAACTAATTAATTAATCAAAAAAATCATAAAAAACTAATCTCTCTAATCGTATGATTAATAAGAATTTTAATGAAAAATACTTTATTCTCTCCTTAGTTTTCTTCTCTCACGCTATCTGTCCCCGGTGATGGGTGTTTAATAGCAGAGAGGAAGTAGCTCTAGGGTTAAGTAACTCTTTGTCATCTCTCCTTAGTGAGGGTAGTTGTTTGTTTTAAATTTCTCGAGCTTTTATCTCAGTGTAAAGAAGGGCTTAGTATTGCCACGGTGACCTACAGTGACAGATGGATACAGAAGAATTAATTCGGTTGTGTAGTTCATTAGCTATTGAAGAAGGAGAGAATGGTACTATCAAGTTGCCCAACCAATTGAAGGCAGAAGGAAAGGAAATGCTCGCCTTGTGTTTAGCAGGTAAGGTCTTATCGTTGAAATTGGTAAATCGGGAGGCCTTTAAAATCACAATCCAACAGGCTTGGAGAGCAGTACATAGAATGTTTAGGCCAAAATAAATTCCTTTTCCAGTTCTCTGATGAAGCTGACAGAAGTAGGATATTAGCAACAGGGCACTGGCATTTCGAAAATTCGTTAATTGTGCTCTCACCACTGGTTGGAATGGGGGAGGTTGCGCAACAAAGGTTTGACTCTACACCTATATGGGTTCAATTAAATAACATCCTCGTGATTTGCATGAAGGAGAACGCGGCAAGGTTCCTAGAAAATCAAATTCGGGAGGTTATAGAGGTGGATACTGGATACAATAGCTCTTATGTGAGGAAATTTATAAGAATCCATGTCACATTGATGTTACGAAACCACTGAAGAAATGTCAGCGTTTGGAACAGGAAGGTAACGAAAATGTCATAATCATCCCAATATTGTACGAAAACTCCCAAGTTTTGTTTCAAGTGTGGTGTGTTGGGCCGCTGTCTTCATGAGTGTGGGAACACGAAGCCAGAAAGATTAGACAAGGATGAGAACCAAATGTTTTGCTATGGGCCATGGATGAAGGCTCAACCTATTGGTCACTGGAATAGAACTTACAGAAACAGAAGGGATGGAAAGAGAGATCATAAGGGTCCCTGTCACATCACCCTCGACAAATACAAGCCAACCCAGTGAGCGAACCACTTCTTGTGTGCCAAACATTGCAACCTTTCCACTCCTTCAAGATACTTTTGATCAGGGCTTAAAGCACGTTCATGGAACTCTTACTGGAAGGAGCCATAGGAGATCAAGATCCTACGGATGCTCTTCGCAGAGAGCCATCAATACAAAATCAAACTCCACCAGCATGTTCACATATCTAAACCCTTGAAAGACCCACCACCAATAATCTTACTCAATTCAAAACCTCCTTACCCTGCCCAAAAAATCAAACTCAACACCCATACCCTTACACCCGTTAACCAAACCTGAGATATACCATATCCCCAAGCAGACCTAGACCCGATCCACCAATCTTACCTAGTCAGTCAAAGCCTGAAGCAAGACCATCCAATTACAATGGGGGTTGGTAGAAACGTGGGAGCCGAGCCTATTATAGTAGAGGACAGGGGATTCGCAATTAATGTGGAGTCAGGGAGCTAGGCAATCCCAAATACCCAAGAATTTTCAGATGGAGTAGGTATCGTGGATGTGGATAAAGGCCAAAACGTAAGGGAGGGAAATGTTAAAATGGAAGGAAATGAAACCCTAGGTGGGGATCAGGCTTCGGGTCAAAGGCAGGAAATGCAAATTGAAAAAGGAAAGTTATAGGAAAGGAAAATTGTGGGCCTAAGTCACTCAGCAGCCGAGGCCCATCTCAAAAGGTCAAAAGAAAATGGAAAATTCTTGCTAGAAGCCCAATGGAGAGGAGCGAAAGCAGAACCATTTTCTCAGGTGGCAAGAGAGGTGTTGTAGAACTAACCGAAGAAGATAAGCAAGTTTCTAAAGGGGGCTGAAGAGAACTAAGATAATTCACTCTTCACTAACGGCGGAGCTGGCAAAACGAAACATCTACCATGATGCTAATCGAATTTCTATGGAAGACTCTGCCCATGGATACGAGATTAAAGAGCATGACAAGGGAAACAAACTACTATTGGTGGCCGCCGGTCACAATGAAGACAATATGTTAGAACTCTGGGGCATGGGGAATCCTCGGACATTTCGTGCACTCAAGGAAGTTCTCTAAAAGAATAAGCCGAATTTAGTGTTTTTGTACGAGACAAAAAGGATGGCGGGCCAAATGAAAAAAGGTTAGTTTTTCAATTGGTTTTCAAAATTGTTTAGCAGTTAGAAGAATTGGAATGAGCGATGGATTAGCCATACTTTGGAATGAAGAGTTAGATGTTAGAGTGACCTCATACAACTCCCACCATATTGATACTACAATAGCTGTTGAAAATGGCCAAAGATGGAGATTTACTGGTTTATATGGCCATCCAGATGATAGAAAAAAGAAACATACCTAAGATTTGTTGAAACGCTTGGCTCCTATGTTTGACATGCCATGGTTTTGTGGGGGAGATTTTAATGAAATTTTAGCGCCGAGGAGAGGAAAGGGATCCTGACATGATGGTCGATTTTCAGGATGCTATTCAGGATTGTGATCTTAGTGAAATGATTTTCCATGGATACCCATTCACCTGGTCAAACAGAAGATTCGAAGATGGGTTAATTGAAAGGTTGGATAGGTACCTATGCAACTCAAAGTGGGGTAACATAAGCTTCACCCTTATAGCAAGAAATTTAGAAGTTTGGAGCTCCGATCACTGCCCAATTCAGTTGGAAATTATAGAA